>APFE031190038.1:120514-187799 GCA_000404065.3 Pinus taeda | reverse complement strand
AGAAAAAGAGCTAAATTTTGAGAAGGTTACAGCAGAGCTTAAACAGGTGATTTGGACTGCTATTGGGCAATCAATAACCAACCAATGGGAGTACATTGATGCCATATATGAGCAAGTGGGACTCATTGGCAGGGCAAGAAAAGAGCTACAAAGAGCAAGAAACTCCCTAGGCAACATGGCAGACCTTGCCCCCAGGATGATTGAAGTCCTCAACTATAGGACGAGTTCCCAGCTGGTAAAAATGGGAATTGGTAATAGGACTGAAACCATTTCCCTGATCAAAAGAGCCACAACAATGAAAAATTTAATCCAAACCCTAGACAGGAGAATCCAGGATATGCAAGCTGATATAAACAAGTTTCAGAACAGGTTCTCGGCCCTACAGGATAAAGGGCTCCCCAGCTTACTAGAATCAGGGAAATTATTCTCTCATGAAAAATGCATCAAGAGGGTAAGCACTTTTGCAGCAATTCAAATTGCTGAGACACCAGGGACATCTACAGCAGGCCCATTCACAGGGAAAATTCTTTTTGAAAAATTAGATAATTTATTCTTTATTAGAAATGAAGTATCACATCTGTTTGATGAGCCCCCTCATTTCTACAAGTACACAGAGGCTGATGAGACCTTAGGGTCAATTTTGAGGCATCAGCTTCCCCCTCCAGATACATGGCAAGATTTGATAAAGTTACTTTTAAATCAAAGTTAAGAAGATTAAATCTTTTTGGTAAAAGGTTTATATTACATATACAGGAGGGCAAAGGCCATAACAGCAAATATGAAGACGCTGAGCCAACTCAGCACAGGTACTCAACATCAGCAGCAGCATCAGCAAGCACAGGTGGCAGGGCCAAGAAGATACAAAAATCAGAGTGGCAGAGCACTTCATTCTACATTTATGATAAAGCCGTGCAGCTGACTCCGCAGTGCCCAAAGGTCAAAATTTATCCTGACAGGAGTTAAAAGCCTTTAAGAGTCATTTATATTTGCAATTACTTCTCATCTACTCTCATTGTATAAATGTAAGAGATATTTTCCTCTCAGATGGCTCAATACCTGAGATATTTTTGTATGAAACCTCTATATATTCCCCCTCGCGTTTGTTTAGAGGGGTTGGACTTCGGATGTAAAGAAGCTCTCGTTTTCTCTTCTGTTGCTCATATATTGTGAAGATTCAGGCAGCTAATACAAAGAACAATGGGATTTCTTCAGATATTGTCTCTCATGATGATTTGCTGGTGTGTGGCTTAAAATTGCAGGATTCCTGTGTATTCCATGGCTCAATAAGTTTCCTTACTCCTTTCTGTTACGATTATGTTTGCCATACTTTCTTGTATCTCTCATGTTTCCCACATATATTCAATTCTCTGAATAGCCAGAAAAAAGAATAACCCAGGATTTAATCTTTGATTACCCTGAGTTCAATCCTAGCTGTTTGTATATGTTTTCTTCAGTTATGGTATCTAAAGAGTAATTCTTCAGTGCTACCTTTAATACTGTATCATCACTAGAGAATGTTATTTCAGGAATTCAAGAAAATTGCTCCCAGATAACAGACCTCTTTCGCACCACTCAACTTAAGTAAAAAATTCTTCATTTCTTTTTGCTAAAGTTGTTTTCATTTTCGCTCTCAATATTTATAGTTTGTTTCATAGAATACATACAGTCTCTGTATTTACCTCCACACGTCAGTCAAAACCTCAAGGGGAACAGTAATTCAAGACCCCATTTCCCAATGGATTAGTTACACCTAAAGTCAGACTTTAAAAGCTATCAGAAGCATCCTCCCAACCAAACACAAAAACAACCAAAAATTCACTCCATAACTAGCCTAAAACCTTCACTAAAAGCAGTGACAAAACTAATAGAGAGAGCCCTCTCTGACTACAGCTGGGCTAGAAGCTGTAGCCCAAAGATTGGTTAGTGGTTACCCCGACCGTATTCTCTTAGGAGTCAAAGAGAACAACCTGGGTGTTAACAGAAACAATGTGGCTGCTTCATGTAGATCTCCTTAGATAGGTCTCCATGAAGAAAGGCATTCTTCACATCCATCTGATGTACTTCCCACCCCTCAGTAGCTGCAATGGAAAGTGCAAGGCGTATGGAATCCACCTTTGCTACTGGAGCAAAGGTCTCATCATAATCAATGCCATGCACTTGCTAGAAGCCTTTGGCTACTAGCTTGGCTTTCTATCTGGTGATTTTCCCATCTACAGCACTCTTGGTCCTGTAGACCCATTTGCATTGGACAAGTTTCCTTCCTGAAGGAAGGGGGACCAGATCCCAGGTCTGGTTCTTGAGGAGGGAGTTATACTCCCCCTCCATGGCAGACTCCCAAGAGGGATGCCTAGTAGCCTCAACATAAGACTGCGGATCAAAAGATTGAACCAAATGACAATGCAAGGATGGCATTGGTTCAGTGGCAGTGAGGGCAAGAGGAGGCTCAATAAACTCTGAGCTAGTCCTCTGTGGATTAGAAGTATCCCCCACAAGACCATTTCTAGTAGTTGGGTGGTCTTGTGAATATATCTCACTTGAGCTCCTTGTTCTCTGATTTATGACAGGGGAAGTTGATTCACTGTTGGAAGCTCGATTTGTATCTGAATCATATGCATGCACTAGATTTCTATTTGAAGACTCTGTCTCTACATCTACATGCTCTACCTTAGAATCTGCATGCTCTGTATCTGCATCTAAGTGTACTGAGTCATCATCTCGGTCATGAGGTAGATAAAAGGTGTCTACATGCGGCAATTCAGGTGCATGCGAGAGACTTTCCTCAAATTGGTCACTTCACTCAATGATGAGCTTATCGTAGAGGAAATTAGTAGTTAGTATCCCTTCACACCATCAGGGTATCTAACAAAGATGCACTCAATGCTCTTTGGATCAAGAGCTTTCCTCTTTTCAGAGGGGATCCTAGCCCATGCTTGGGAGCTGAAGACATGCAAGTGGGTGACATTTGGTTTAGTGCGGCTCCAAGCCTCAAAGGGGGTCTGATCCTTGACAGACCTATGAGGAGATCTGTTCTAGATGTAGTTAGCACAATTAAGTGCTTCATCCCATAGCTTATGAGTTAGTGACTTAGCATGCAGCATGCAGGAAGCCATCTCTTTGAGAGATTGGTTCTTTCTCTCAGCGACTCCATTCTACTACAAAGTCTATGGAACTGTGTGCTGCAACTATATGTCAGACTCAAGGCAAAGCTTCTGAAGTGCTGTGTTAACATATTCCCCCCCACTATCTGTATGGAGGGCTTTGATCTTTATTTCTGACTGTGTCTCAACTAGTGCTTTGAAATCGTAAATGTGAGCAAAAACTTCAAATTTGGCCCTGAGAAGATACACCCAAGTATACTGTGAGAAATCGTCAATAAATGTAAGCACATACCTTGCTTTGTTGATGGAAGGATGAGGAAAATGCCCCATGAGGTCACTATGGATCAGATCTAGAGGAGAGGATGCTTTGTGAGTCTTGTCGGTGTCAAATTTTTCTCTAGGATGTTTGCCAAAGAGACACCCTTCACAAACTCCTTTGGAGAAACTGATATTTGGTAAGCCTTCCACCATCTCATGCTTGATTAGCTATTGTATATACCTGTAATTTAGGTGACCAAACCTCTCATGCCAAAGCCTACTACTATCATCATCATGTGTAAGCAATAAGGAGGATTCATATTCAATAAATTCTGAAAATGTATACAACCTAGCTCCATTGTTTACCTCACCGGTTGCAATCTTGGAGCTGCTATGTAGGTCATATATGTTCATTACATCTGGAGTCAATTCCACTCTCTTTCCGGTGCCAGAATGGGTGATCTGATAAACTGAAAGCATGTTTATGGAAAGTTTTGGAACATGAAGCACATCTTCAAAGCTTCTGTGTAAAAGTTCAACTCCACATATTCTGGTGACCTCAATAGGTGAGTCATCTCCCATGAGGATGGGAGGTCCTTTGCATGCATCCAAAGAGGAATAGACTTCCTTTATAGCAACCATATGATGTGATGCACCAAAGTCTATAATCCATGCATCAGGGGAAGAGTTAATTGCAACTAAAGCATGAAAATTGTTACCTTTCCCATGTGGCGGATCCTCGATCTTCTTCTTGGTGCCCTTAGGGATGTGGTCCCCAAGGTTGTGCTTCTGAAGGATTTTTTTCATTTGGTCAATTTGTTTCTTCATGCAGGAGGATTCTGGATTGAATCCTCAATGACAGTAGGTGCATTTGTCTCCTTTCTTCCCTTTCTCATTTCTAGAGCCGAAGGAGTCATTGAAGGGCTTGGTGTACCCTTCCTTCTTTGGATGGGAATGCACTTTTCCCTTGTCTTTTTGCTGTTGATTTTTCTGATTTGAATCAGATTTGTGATTTTTATTGTGCTTGCCATCATGCACAGCAAGTGCATGCACTTTTGGAGGTTTGATTTTCCCCATGCCAATGAGTTTATCTTTCTCAAAAGTGAGGAACTCCATGAACTCTTTAAGAGAAGGCATAGTGTAGGATTTACCTATTAAGAGCCTTACTAAATGAAATGTAGACACAAAGATAGAGTATTCTGGTCCAAGCTTTGACATAATAGAGAGAACTTGGCGACTCTTCTCCTTGGATTTTTCAATTCCACAACCCTTGAGTTGCAGCAATAGACCATTATATTTGGTGAAGAAGTCTTGAATTCTGTCATAGTTCTATGGATCCAATGAGATCAGCTCCACTTCGAGCAGATGTCCTTTCATCTCATCCTGTTTCCCGTAAAGTTCTTCAACCTTTTTCCAAATCTCATTGGGAGTATTGTAGGTAGATAGATGAAATTGCAACTCTGGGGAGATGCACATGCATATGCATCTATGAGCCTCATCCATGCAGTTGAGGTACCTGGATTTCTCTATGGCTGAAGTGGGTTCCACTTCTATAGCCATGGTAAACCTCTACAACCCTTTCTGACAAAGGTATTGAGCCATTTGGTCCTTCCATTTGTGATAGTTGTATGGTGTTAGGATTGATGCTTTGGGAAACTCCATTTTTCTATTGATCTTCGATCTCCAAGATATAATACCTACAAAATAAAGTATTGGTGTGCCTTTTATCTAGCAACCTATGGGCTCTGATACCATGTAAATGTGTTAGAAAACCTGCACAGATGAATCTAGCTAGTAAAGGTTGAACACACAGCTTTGCAGAGCAAAAACACTAAAAGAATCGAAAGAACAAAAAGAATGATTGATTCATAAAATAGGTTACAATGCTCATGACATAGCATTACTGGATGAAGATCCCAAGGTAATGCACCATAGTGGTGTTCAATGAGAGGACTCAACACCTACATCAAGTTCTGGAGAGAACTAGCCAGTTGCAGAGTGAAAGGAGGAGCAAATTAGGGAGTAAATCATGCAGAAGAACTAGCCAGTTGTGGAGTGAAAGGAGGAGCAAATCAGGGAGTAAATCATGCAGGAGAACTAGCCAGTTGTGGAGTGAAAGGAGGAGAAAATCAGAGAGTAAATCATGCAAAAAGGATCTTGCATGTAGTCCCATGCTCTAACTAAGTGTCTGCATGTGCCAGTAATGAAATTCCAAGGTGTGTAGTATGTCCAACATAATTAATGTGGAGCACACACCCATGGAATACAAAGCTTACACAAACCACATATGAAAATATTTCCTTCTATTGAGAAGGATGAATATATACTTCTGTTACACAAGAACAACTCTTTAGAGGTGGGAAACCCGTTCCATTGATTACCGCCCTCCCGAGAGCTTTGAAGACTATTTTTTTTGGAGTTTCGACATTCCTTGGGGTTGGGGAATACAAAGCCTGTAGAAAAATATGTTGAACTACCAACAAAACATGAACATTTGTTGAAACATCCACATGAAGAAATTCCGAAGACATCCTTAACACCGCTATCCTTAATTGAGAAACTGGAGCAATCTCTTGATGAGTTAAGGAAGGATGTGGCACCTCAATGTAAGGGCGATATCTAGGATGTCATGCTGATGAGTATTTATTTTGTTGTTTATGTATATATATCACAAAATATTGTGTGCATATTGTATGTGGTAGTCAATGCTTAACCATTAGAGTTGCTTTACTTTTTCTCTTAAGAATAACCGGAGAAAATAGGTAAAATTGTTCCTTTGTATCTTTAAGGCAGATTGTTTCAAAGACTAGTCATGTGTAAGAGAACTCATAATGAACTTGACATTTTAATATTTTATATATAAAAGGGAAAGACTCGGAGAGGGACACCCAAAGAATATATTTATATATAAGAGAGATTATATATTTAAATTGATTTATTTGAGTATTTTGATTTAATATTAATTTTGATTTTTAATTTTTTTTATTGTATAATATTACCACTCTGGATTAGCTTTTTCATGTAGATTTTGAGGAAACCTCTAGTTGTTACCAATACTAGTACCCAAGTTCCCAACATTCCCATGTTCCAAAAACTCATGCAACATAGATATATACATAAGATTTAATGGGCTCTCAACCCAAGAGCTCTGCAGAACTTTTTCAGCTCTTTTTCTAACTCTACCCAATAGTGAACACCCCTTGCAACTACCTTTTCTATGTCTATGAAGTTAAAGACGGTTTAGAATATCAGTTTTCGAAATGGAAATTAATTGGATATCTATCCCAATTCTAGGAACTACCCAGCAACTCAGATTGGCACTTGGTTGTCATTACAAAGGCCAATTTGGCCAATCATACCATCTCAAAAAAAAATATTAACAACCAAAAGAACCTAGATTCCCTTTGTACTTGGATAAATGTAATCACAAAAATTTATATTGGATAAAATTTCTCTCCTTTGGGATCTCACCACCTCTTTTGATCCAGGGAAAAATGAAATTGCGTGGGATTGATGCCCTACATCAAAATGTTTATCTATATGATATTTTCAATTAATATATCACATTTAATAAAATTTAGTAGATGGAATGTTTTTTTTTAGGAGATTGTATAAGATTTTAGTATATAAAAGTGAAAATATATTTTAAAATAAATGAAACATTGATATATTATAAATAATTGAAAAAAAATGAAATCAGAAAAGAATAATATGTATAAAGTGAAATATATAATTATATATTAAATAAGTCCACATAGCTAGTGTTCCTTGTGGCTTGTTTTGCTACCTGTACATCTGCTTGCTCCTCATCAATGGCTGGCCCCAAGGATGTCTGCTCATCCTCCTCCATCAGGGGCTCAACATAAACCACTAGGTGATTTTCCAAAAATGGCCCACCCCGCACACTGCGTGTATCATCTAACTCCTGCTCCTCTCCTGCTCCTCTATGTGCTCTCTCTATTGAAACGTGATTCACTCATTTGCTCCCTGATCTCCTTCCCTCATGGGAAAATTGACTGCTCATCATACTCCTCTGCCACACATGGATGCATATCTGTGTTACTATCATCAACCCCACATGACTGCTCGTGCTCCTTAGAGGCATCCTCATAAGAACCCATCGACTCAACTAAAGAAGAATCCTCATCTAGAAAGTCAGAAGGATCCTCCTCTTGATCTACCTCAATCATCTATGTTGTATCACCCAAGCATGAGTGATTAGGTCCCCAAGGAAAAGGTTCCATACACAGTGCTAAACAAAGAAAAAGATCAATACTAATTACAATTGACTATTACTTTGATATTTGAAATTATATATATAATTATGTCAAACAAACATTAATAATATTAAAAAAATATTATTAAATAATTACAAGTTAATAATGTATTAAATGTGTAATTTTATTTTATATTTAAAATGTAGTTAATAAATTTACACATATACTTGATATTGATATTTTTCCCCTCAAACATCATTAATATTTTCCAATACAATCTAAGTTAAGGACTTCACCAACCCATCCTCAAGGAATAATCTTGTTCTACTTGTGTCTCGCCTAAACAGAATATTAAATAATGGGCAATCAATGGATTCTCTTTAAAATCTAGTTTATCACAATTACTTGATAGATGGGTAACTGTGAAAGATTGGCAGGCTTGGCCACATGTAAATAGGACATGATCTAATTGAGAATGTGAAAATTTTAGTTAATGCCAAGTCAATGAAAATTTAATTTGCATGAGAGGTTGCAGATTTCAAAACAAATAATTTTGCAATGACATAGAAATCAGAGATCAAACACTAATATAAAAGATAAAATATGTTCTTGAGAATGTATTTGGTAAAACAAACAAAAAATAAAAATGTAAACAGAAAAAGAGCCAAGAAAAAAATGAAGATCTATCAACGTGACTTTCTTTAAAATAAAATAAGCAAGATCATAAATCAAGCAATTGTAGCCTTCTTGCCACAAAATATTATCTCATGAAATATTAGAGGCTTTAAGCCAACATAGAACTCCATGTGTTGTTTTAACAATAGAATCACTTTTGATTAATTGAAGATGAACCACACTGGTTGGTTCGAAACACGTTGACCAATTATTTTCAATCTAATTTTTTGGGAAAATCTACTAAAATTAATAAATTGTAGTCTATTTAGAGAAATGGAAAGAGTTGGTGAAATTTCTAAGCCTAGTAATTTTTGGCTTCAAATAATTTTCAATAGGGAAAAGCAATCATAGTCTCTAGCAACAATTTAATGCTTGTTTAATATTTTTTATTAAAATCTACTGACATTTTTATTGGTAAAGAGAAAAGTAGACTATCAAATTATTTAATAGGAAAAATAATATTACTTAACTTACAGGCTCAATCATGAACCACCATTAGAAAAATCTTTTCAAAATGAAAATGAAAACTATAAGGTAATTGAGTCACATTAACACCCTTATCGAGGTGAATAATGGTTGCCCTCTATATAATTTATGTAACTTATTGTGTCTACTAGAGTTAGCAGAGGAGCTTCTTGGTATAAAATGAATTATTGAAGTGCAAAGGAGCCAATTAAATTCACAAAAATTAAAATAAATAAATCTAAATATTTAATAACCTCATTCAAGTCTTTGTACTTCATTTGAGACAACCTCCTGCGAGCTAAACCCCAAATTTTTGCTAATAAGACTTGCACCATTAAATTGATTTCAAATTTTCTGTGAATAAAACTTGCAATGTTAAATTGATTTCAAATTTCTTGGATAAAATTTAATTTTGTCAAACTATTGTTTCTAGTGTTGGTTGAGTTTATTTTGTAGGCATGGCATATTGGAGATTGTTCATGATTTTGTACATGCATGACATTAGTCATCTAAGAAGATTTTTTTGGAGTATTGTAAGTCAACTTAATGAATCAATAAATGTTTTATGGGAAAAGAAATCCAAAATTGAACAAATCGCATCCTACGAAACTTGGTCAAAAGATTACAAGTAAGCGGGAATTGACAGAAAAATGCATTATGTTGAATGAAGTTGTTGCGCACCAAACAAAAAGCAAAAAATTATAATCCCCATAGAGCTCAAAACCCGAGTCAGGATATCCCAACCATGAAATTGACTGAATCTCATTTCGAGCAACTTGTCAATGTGGTTGAAATGTCACTGGTACAAAATTTTTGGAAAAGATACAGACTATGAGTTGGAGTGAGTAGGACAACCTCCTGCCATCCAAGAAGCTCGTTAGTGCAATCTTATGATGATTACTCAATAAGACGGAGAGCCCTATAACCAATTAGATTCAGGAAAATTAAAATAATTTATTTTTAAAAAATAAATTAAATTAGTTTTCAGATGTTAAATTTAGTAAATATGATTTAATTTTTAGTCAAAAGTGAAACATTGAGAAAATTTCAAAACTTATAATATCTTTATAATATGTAAGAAAAATTTAAAAATTTATCAAAATTTATTAACTAATATAAACAAAAATATTTGACAATTTTTTTACCTCCATGTTGTCCCTATCAAGAACAATGAACTTTTCCAAAAAAAAGTCATCATAGCAAAAGATCAAGAGAAAGGAAGAACACAAGAAAATGACAACACCAACATGAATATTACCTTTACATCCTATCTTTTGAGCAAAAAAATAGACATCAATATTAACCTCAATTTCTATAGTAGAAGTTAGCACTAACATAACAAAGGAAATGAAAAGTTGGGAAGAATAATTTTTTCATTAAAAAAGCAATAAAGTGAGTGCATGAATTTCAACAAATTGTTTAATCTCTAACATTTTGAAAATGGTTCCCCTCCAATTGGATTAATACAAGATGAAACATATTATGACTTATAGCCATAAAGATATAAAGAGCAAGACCATTCACCTCCTCTCTATGGATGCTCACAATCCTAGAAAGCCAAAGACAAAGCTGCTAAAATCTTAGGACCAAAACCAAACTTTAGAAGAAACCTAAAACTCATTAAATATTAAAAGCATTAAAAAAAAATTGAAAGAGAAAATCAAAAGAAACCTATAATCATTCAACCCTCCACCATTTTTTCTTAATCCTAGCACCACATTTAAAAGCAACAATTCATCAAATAAACCAGAGAAAAATGAACTACTAAATCAGAGAAAAATGAACTACTAAATCAGGGTCACATACTTTTGAACTTGAAAGCTTGAGGTCACAAACATAATGCACACATCCATAGAGTGGAAACAACTTTCAAGGATTTTTTGGAGAAAATTTCACCCATATGTTATCTTTTAGATATTTTCTTAAAAAATATTCGTCCATTTGGTTAAAAAAACTACCTATTTTTACATATATATAAGTAAATTGATGATATTCACCAAACAATTATCAATTTTTGTGATAAATCACATGGTTTTTATTGAATATTCACCGATATTTTAAATTTATAATTTTTCTAAGTGGAATAGTCAACTATAACACTATACATAGGCATAATATTTGAATTATTAAAAAACACCCCAAAACCATTACTAACATCTACAAACCTGATCTTTCCATATATAAATGAAACCCAAGAAAACATCTTAATTTAGATAGCCAAACAACCAAAGATTGAGCCACGAAGAAGAAAACCAAAAATTACTAAAGAGGAGCCATGAAAATTAAAAGACCTGGCTCATAAATCCAATGCAAATACCAAAAAACACAAAATGCCACCTCTAACATCTACAAATCCAACTTTTACAACTCGGGGAGGTATATATGTGGTTTAATATATAGGGGCCTAAATATATGTGTAATGGGAGTTGACCTAATAGGAGGTGCACATGTGGAATGACATAAAATATGTATATGTAGAAGTCAATATAGCGATTATTGAGATATGAACTTATTATTTGGTTGTATGGATGTACCTAAGTTATTTGGAGAAGCATTTTCTAATATATAAGTAATTTTTGTGTTGTGTAACCTAACTATATTATCATTTTGTGAGTTGTAATCTATATTCACAATTTAATGTATTTTGGTTTATTAAGACATTTTAAGAACTTAGTTCATAACATTGGATTTGAAAATGACCCATACTTGGCTTTTCTATTCATAAAAAGTTCTCTTACCATTTTCACTATAACAATTTGTTTGGATATTAAATTGCATGGAAATTTTAGTGTTAAAAGAAAGAAAGAACAAAGTATATATAACCAAATTTATGTAATATAATTACACATAATCATAAATTTATAATTCATTGGGTTAAAACACAAAGCCTCCATAAAAAATAAATGCATGCATGCATACATCTAGTAATAATAGTCATAGGGCAAAAGACAAAATCAGATATATGGGAAAAGCTCCAACAATTGACTCATCCATCGCAATGCTAATAATAGGAGATTGAAAGACCAAAGGCAAGGAACAATGACCTAACAAATCATAACAACAATTACGCCAAATACCAAACATAATCACCAGAATGAATGGTGCCTTTAGCCTCAAAAATCAAACGAACAATGCCACAATATCAATGCCAACATCCATAGTGAAAAAGATAAAAATCAAATAACAAATTAAAACCCAAGATTAAATACCAACACCAAAATAAACCTTAATATCATAAAGAAAAAGATATCAAAACAAACCGTCAAATCATTGAAGACTAAAACCATAAAATTCAATAAAGCCAATATAAATATCTAAAACTAAATTACCACCTCTGAAATTCATAATCCCAATCTTTTATCTACAGTCAATGTATACAAACATTCTAACCGCTAATCAACAACCCATCTAACCCTCCCATCAATCAATGATACTACATTAACGCTCCCATCATCCAATGCTACTACATTAGCTAACCAAGCTTCCCATCATCCATTAATATAATAGCATTAATATAATAGTATGACATAAACAAGATTGCCACCAATTTTATGCCCTATATTTAACAACAAATTAAATTGCTAATAGCTTAAAACCTTTCTAATATCAAACAAAAGATTAAAAAAAAATGTAAACATTAAAAATACTAAAATTCTACCGTTTTATTTAATAACTTGTATAAAAATATCGCCACAATTTATTGCAGTTGTTTATAATGCGATTTTTTGAAAGTCTTTCAGAAAGCTTTTCAGGTGGGTTTTTCTGGTCAAAATCTGGCAACAATTTATTGGAATCTCAAGTTTGATAGCTAGTTTCTGCACAATAAAAGTGTCGCATGGGTTTTTCAGGGTGCTGAATCCAAATATACAGTTAAAAAACCATTTTAACTACAACAAATCAAGATTTAACTTCAATTTCTTCCGCCAAATTCCCTCAACAAAATTTCCAAAAAATCACATTATAGACAACTCCCAATCTATCACATATCAATGCAAGAAACGAAGATTAAATGATGATCGTAAAAATCGTCTGAATGATCTCGGTGGATGAGAAAATGGCACGTAACATTTGGGTTGCCATGATCAATGCCTCTGGTCACGATTTTCTTGGATATATAAATATATCCCTATCATTTGGAAGGTTCATGGTCAGTGTTGGCCATTTCTGAAGGATTTTAAGCTGGTTTTCCAATGTTTGGTCACCTGAGGCGGCACAGTCAGATGGTCAAGCACAATGGACACTATCTGCTATGCAGCCTCAACGTGGCCTGGGTTTTATTTCAAAAGCGCCTCCAGGGGTCCAATAGGATGCGATATTGGTGAATTATATTGGACTCCTCAGTCAATGGATAAACGCATTACAGGTGATGCGGTCATATTCCCCTTTTATGGCGAATCAACCATTATATGTAGAGTGTTTCTTGTGGATTGCATCATATTTTTTCTCCATAAGTTTGTATGCCTTGTGATGGTATTGGGGCAAATCATCCCTATGCTTTATCCAGTAGAGGTTTCCTTCCTTTATGTCGCCAAAACAGGAAAATAAGTCGAATTTCCAGTTTTTCATTAGATTTTTTTTCTGGGGGAAATTCAACTATTTTATGGGAAAAAAATTAGATTGGATTATATCTTTTAAATGGTTCATTGAAAATAAATAGCGCATACTTATAAAATAGCAATGCGAAAGGAAATGTTTTTAATGATTTTCCTCTGTTTAAAGAAATTAGTATATTGAGAAACTCAACAATAATATTGAATTCTAGATTATGTCGAGCTGCTTTTGGTACTAGGAAATTAAAAGAAACAATTGTATCTTTCAAAGTAGTTCAAGGGGAGGCTTCTGTATTTGCAAATCAACCCCAAATCATATCAGGTCCTTATAATGTTAAATTTTGGAGGTTAACAATATAGAGGTTTCCTCTCTTTTTACTACCCGTTCGAAAAGGTAAATCATCTATAGATTCAATGGCATTTGGCCAAAACCGGAAGATATTACCCAATGGATACTCTCGTTATGGGCACCAAATTGTGACATATACTTATGTTCCAAAAGATTGTTCATAATCCAATTTGACACCCAAAAGGACTTTGGTTTTTTTACATGAAGGGCTATGGTTTTGAGGGAATATGGGTTTATTTATCACTCCATGGTTTCTAGAGTATGCCTAAACAATGGTGGTCATGACCATGTCGATTTGGGTGGGGCTTCCAAACTTTTACCTTCCTTTTTGGTGCCATAAAGTTTTTGAAGACATAGAAAATGAATTGGGAAAATTCAAAAAAAGGACATGCAAAGAACAAAAAAAGGTCTTTTCATTTGTGCCAAAATGTGTAGAAATAGATATGAGCAAAGGAATTCTAGATGACATAACTTCGAAACACAATATATTTTAGTGGTCACAAGTTTTGGATTATGACAATACAACATTTTGATGTCGTGAATGTTTTCAAATAGTTCATTTTCAATATACTTTCCCATAGTCTAAGAAAACATCTAAAGAGAAAAATAAGTGGCCCAACCGTCCAAAAGGATGTTGATTTTCAGATCCATCCCCTTCTGAGGAAGAAGAATAAGAAATCAAAGAGAACCATCGAGTCCAACAAGATGCAGATAATATGGCTGACTTTGGAAATCAGTGAGAAGAGGTCTCCCCGCCGCCATCAAGATTAGGTACACAAATTCAACAAGACCTTTGCCTTGTTAGTATGCAAATCTCATATGGTTTTTGAGACACAAAAAGAGCCCATGTTTCGGATAACTCTGATTACGATAAAGAAAGACCCTAGGTTGTCATTGAAAATGCATTGGCAATGGTTCCTATTGAACCAGCTCCATATGTTTAGCGCAAGGTGCAAGAAAAGAAAGGCAAAAAGACTAGCTAACATGGTAAATCTTTGTTTTTCTATAGTCTCTCCTATGTTATGTCCATTAGCTTGTTTACATTTCTTTTTGCTATTATCTCTATGCCAAAAAACATTTTATCTCAAAAATACTTTATAGCATACACAAAATATAATTTAATTCTTCTTCCGGATTAAAAAAATTAAACCTATGTTTTCAAAAAAATAATAAATATTTAAATTATTATTAAAATTATATATATTAAATATTAGAAATTAACGATTTTTTTTTTAATATTTCAGTAAATCCATAAACCAAAATTGAAAAGTTAAAACAAAAACATTAAAATTCTCAAAATTCCATGATTTTATTAACTTTACATAAAATATTCATACATTTTATCAAATATCACCGTCAATGATAAATTAAATAATATTAAAATTTACATTTCTATTAAAATTATATGTTCAGTATTAAAAATCTTAACTTCCAAATTTTATTTTATTTTTAAATTTGATAAAATCGTAAATAAATTTACAATATATTTAAAATTATTATTTTTTAAATAAATAATTAACTATTAAAAATTAATTTTAAAATTACACTTTTCTTTTTATTTTGAATTAAATTCATAACCCTTTCGTTAACCCAATTTTAATTAAAAAACATTAGTCTATATAATGTTATGAATTATGTTATCATAGTAATACATTTATTATGAAATGTAAGTTGTTACCATATTTGTGTATAGTAAATTGGAAATTTTCTAAAATAATAATAAAAATAATATATACCATTTAAAATATTTGTTTTTTATAGTGGAATTTTTTATTATATTTTTTTCTATTAGGAAATTATTTTATATTTACATTTTATTAATCTAATGTTAATTAATATATAGAAAATTTGAACTTTTGTATTTGTATTTATTTAACAAAATAAAGTATTTCAAATGTTACAAACATTTCAAATAATCACTCATACAATTAAATTAAAAGATATGTTTTTATGGATTACAATTTTTTAAGAAGGAAATAGTGCACAATTTTAGTTAGCGTGACCATTTTTGGGCAAAATATTAATGTAAAAAAAAAAAAAACTTATACATAAAAGTTTTTGACAATTCATTTTCACAAATTACTCTCCTTATTTTGTAAATAGAGATCATAGACCAATCAAGTGGTCCATGGATCAATACTCTTTAGTATAGAGGAGAGTATTAGTTGTCATATAACTTTGTATCTAGTTCATACCATGGCTATCATATTACATAACTACAAATGTGTACTAATGCATAGGAAGAAACACACTAAAGAAACATAATGTTACAAGTTAAGTGGAAATAAATGATTGAGTTTTCTTAATGTTATCTAAAATTAGAAGATATTGGGTAAGGGATGTTAATCCTCTATCCAAGAGGTGAGTCCCTCTGAATAAGCCATGCTTAGAATTCTATTGATCTTACACAAAATTCTCACTTATTCCTAGTGGAATTCACTAATATAATAGTTTACAAGGTGGCCTAAAACTAGAAATTGCACCAGATGTTGCAAAGGAAATGTTGTAAGGAAGTAGTGTAGGAAAGAGTAGCATTAATTTGTTACTCTTGCATGATGATAGTGAAAGTGTCACAAGATATTTACAAAGGGTGTAAGTAGAATTTTGGATCTTAGTTAAAGAGGGGAGTCTCAAGAATTGCATCATTGACATGGCAAGGGTATCCACAGTATCAAGTTCTCTCTTTTTGGTTATTAAGTGTGGTTGCCAAAGAATGCACTATAGAGATAGCAAAGATCTCTATCCTTAGAAATTATTGACCAGAATACCTCGGTTTGGTCTTTTGGTTAAACATCCATATGTATTTGCACTAGAAACACTTGTGTTTGAAGTATTTACCTACTTGAATGGTTGGAATTTATCCACACCCTCTTTGTATATGCCAACTTTATTTGAGAGATTTCTTGCAACTAAATTCGGCAATTGATTGTTTACCAAATTCAAACTCTAGCAAACATGTGTGTCATTCAAATAAACATAAATAAATCATATATATTTTATTTAGCTAAAACTTTATTTCAAAATTAACTATAATTTCAAATTGAACCAAACAAATTTGAAATGATAAAATTAAAAGTATTCAAATTCAAATTGCTCTTAATGAATATAGATGACACTTAAGGATAATCCTATTAAGCTATAGGAGAGTTAGTCAGTGAATATATATTTCTTAAATGGCAATGGTGATTGCCATAGTAGTTCCCTATCAGGTTGTGTCTTGTGGATTAGAGTTTTTATCACCCAAAAAAAAATTGAAGTGTAATAGGCTTGAATCAAGATGAAGAATGCATGCCACATGGAGCAATAACCTATGTGTAATAGCTTAACATTGTGATGAAATATTAAAAGGAACCACAAAACAATTTATGGATTGCTTAGGATACCTTGGAAGAAAATGATTTAGCATGGTAGGCTATGTAATTGTTCTTACATAGAGTTTTGCATCCAATTTGATCCTCCAAAAATCATCTATAACCAAAACAATAAATTTCTCTACTACTTTTGGCAATTGTTATGGAATTGATTTATACCAAACAAAGGAAAGTATTTCCTTCCATTCACATGATAATGGATTAATTGAGGTAGAAAATTTCACTATGATTCAATCATTTCGCATATTCAATTAAAAACATTCAAAAATATAGAACATCAACATCCCAGGTCTACAACATAGTTACTACTAACTTCTTGTCTCTTTTGGCCTATGTTTTCACCTAAAATATTATTGATTCATTTTTACCTCAGGGGCAGAAAATATAAGATTGGATATCAACATAAGTAGTAAATATTTATACGAACATAAATACCAATACCAAGACAATTTGATTTCATGTGAGATAAAATATTGATTCTTATGGCTATATATATAATTTAAAATACGAACATAAAATAATGTATCCCTTATAACAAACATATCTGAGAAAGATTTATTGATACAACATATCCTTAAAAAAAACCATAACCATTATATCATAGAATTTGTTGTTATCTAAACCATTTCATTTCTCTCATTATTCAGTAACTAATCATATTATATATGTTAGAACTCTCTTCCAAGTTAAACACTATACCTAAATTAAGACCCAAGGAGCTCCAAACAGATCAAGTTCTCTCTTTTTGGTTATTTAGTGTAGTTGCCAAAGAATGCACTGTATAGATAGAAAATATCTCCGTCCTTAGCAATTATTTACCAGATGACCTTGAAATTTGGTTTTTTGGTTAAACATCCAAATGTATTTTCACTGGCAACAATTGTGTTTGAAGTAGTTTCCTACTTGAATGGTTAGAAATTATCCACACCATATTTGTATATGCCAACTTTATTTGGGATTCAATATTTCTTGTAATTGATATAGCTCTCTTGGGTTTCATTCAGATCCATTTACATTGTTCCCCAAATCAAACTCTAGCAAACATTTGTATCATTCAAATAAACATAAATCAATCATATATATTATATTTAGCTAAAAAATTATTTCAAAAATAATTATAATTCTAAATTGAACCAAAACAAATTTGAAATGAATTGAAAGTATTCAAATTTAAATATCTCTTAATGAATATAGATGGCACTTAAGGATAACCTTATTGAGCCATAGGAGAGTTAGTCAGTGAAGATACATTTCTTAGGTGAAAATGGTGATTGCCATAGTATTTCCCTATGGGGTTGTGCCTTGTGGATTAGAGAAATACAATTTGAAGTGTAATAGTCTTGAATCAAGATGAAGAATGCATGCCACATGGAGCAATAACCTATGTGTAATAGTTTGACATTGTGATAAAATATCAAAAAGGGGCCACAAAACAATTTATGGATTTCTTAGGATACCTTGGAAGAAAATCATTTAGAATTGTAGGTTATGTAATTGTTCTTAGATAGAGTTTTGCATCCAATTTGATCCTCCAAAAATCATCTGTAACCAAAACAATAAATGTATCTACTACATTTGACAATTGTTGTGGAAATGGTTTATATGAAACAAAGGAAAGTATTTCCTTCCATTCACATGATAATGGATCAATTGAGGTAGAAAATTGTACTAATATTCAATCATTTTGTATATTCAATTAGAAACATTAAAAAATATAGAATGTCAACATCCCATGTCTATAACATAATTACTACTAACTACTTGGCTCTTTTGACCCGTGCTTTTACCTAAACTATTATTCGTTCATTTTTACCCTGGATCTGAGAGCAAAAATTAAAATATTTGCTAGAGAATATTCACCATAAGTAATAAATATTTATACAAACATCAATACCAACACAAAAACAATTTTATTTCATGTGAAATAAAGTATTTATTCTTGCTATTATATATAAATTTAAAATATGAATATAAAATAATGTATGCCTCATAACATATTTAAAGCATATCTCATAACATATTTAAAGCATATCTCATAAATATTTGTTGATATAACATATTCTAAAAGAACCATAACCATTATATCATAGAATCTGTTATTATCTACACCATTTTATTTCTCCTTATTTATCTCATTATTTAGTAACTAATCCTATTATATATTTTAGCACTCTCTTCCAAAGTTAAACATTGTGGACTATTGAGGGCTTCTTTCTCAGTGGTAGGAAAGGTCATCTATAAGGAGAACAAGGAAAAATCATAACCACTATATCATAAAAATCTATTGTTTTTTCGTGTGGAAAAAAACCATTATATCATTAAACCTTTGATTATCTACACCATGCTATTTCTATATATGAAATAAGGGAGGCTACATGGTAGCTAGTCCCTGCCTTGGGGATTTTGTTAGAAAATTTAGGAGGCATCTCAAGTTCATAGTGTTGGCAGTGTTGTTAAATCATGGGCAAAGCAGAAGTTCTAGGAGGGACATCCAACCTTAAGCCTACAACCTGTAACCTATCAAAAGAAGAACCCCTAGTTTTCCTTTATTACTGGAACTTGAAACCATGCTACTAAAAGGATAGTTTTATTAGCTAACAGTTTGAGACTTACCTTTCGCAACACTATGTACAATCCTTACCCTGGCAGGCCAATCGAGTACCTCGCCTCTACCTCTAGAACAGCAAAAGCCTCTTAACCTCACCACATTTTCATGTCTAAGTAGCAAAAGAGTCTTGATACCCACTTGGCATTCTAATTCCTCCATCTTGCAACTCATTTTATTGATGCTTTTGATGACCACAAAAGACTCCTCTCTCAATACCCCCTTGTAAGCAGCACAATAGTTGTTTTTCCCCAGTAGACTCTTTTCGGAGAAATACTGTGTTGTAGATTCAATTTCCTCGAGGTTAAATTTCGAATTACCGATACTTAGTCCTATCTATTGTCTCGTAAGCACTGCTAATGTTTTGTCTTTGTCTTCGAAACCATGAGAATGTGAAAACGGTTGCCAGGATTCCTCCACCTATCAAAGCAATCACAGCCACAAAAAAGGCAATGCTTGGGGTTTTAAACATTTTGGAGCAATTTTGGCCACTTCTTGAGAAATCTGTAGATTTTGGAATTTTCTGGCATTATTAATGGAGAACTTCCATTACACATTGCAAGCCCAGCAAACCCTTCTCCACGGAGCTTTGAATTGTTTCCATACCTGAATCCTTCTTACATTCGTTTAAAACCTGCAACATGCAAGAGAAACCACACTATATCGGCCCATTTTTGGCATAAAAATACACTGGAAACAATTCTTACACTCAAACATTATAATTGCAGCAAGAAAAACGAGGCTCAACAACTTGGGTAATAGAAGGACACGTTCATCAACATTTGCATTTGTGTGCACTAATATCTGGAACAATGCATTGTATCTATGGTACATTGGGTAGCATTTAATATAGACACTAGCACAAACCCATTTAAAGTCTGGTTACTTAGACACCTTATAATAGAATCAAACCTTGCATTCACACATACAAATTAAGGATGTGGTGATCCATCAACTCTTTGCATCATGTAGACACATGTGTGTCGTGCATCAAAATGGTGTATTTGGTACATTGACTATGGACACCAGTAATTTAATGGTCAGGTGGGTCAGATGAATCTGATATGCATCCCACATTAAAAGGAAAGCTTACATTCACAATTTCAAATTGTAGGTGTAGAGTTCTATCAAATATTCATGTTTGTATGTGCCTATATATGTAACAGTGCATGAAATGGGATCTTCCAGGGAGAGAAGAATGGCTGACCTATCAAATTGTGGAACTTGAGATGTACAAAGTCAAAATATCAGACCCTTAGACCCGGTTTTAAATAGGTTTGTGCTACTAGTAATCCTATAAGATCCTAAGTAAACAACAAAACGAAGATATATCACTGCTGAGCCAACGCCATACAATTTTTGCTCCTTGTGTAAATGTGTGATGACAAAACAAATGTTACATAATATTGTTAATCGTAGATGTGTAGGGCATAAGGAACATGTCACCTGGGTTCCTTCTTCCTTTAAAGCAGGATTTGAACATGGTGATTAGAGATATTTACAAACAATACATCTCGGTCATTTGAATTTCCCCCTGCTAAGGGCTTGAGCCCTAAGATGGCTTTCTTTTTCTAGCTCTTCATGCATTTGAGAGATAATCTTATTGGCAGACCTGCATGTACTTTGAGAAATTGGAATATTACTCATTGAGTGTTATAGTTACTGTAATATTATTTTGTTGTTTTGCTTTTGGTGATGCAAAAAATGTTGGACAGTTATTCTGAAGTTCATACATCTAAACCTTTAAGAGATGAGATTTACTAATAAGTCCTGACATATAATGTAAATTACAAGTCATTCAAATTGGGACTGGTTTCTCTCAATTCAACAGATGTCCCAAATAAATTTCTTTATTATCTCTGATCTCTAGCTCTTATTGAGTGAGTTTTTATAATTTTTGAAGGCTATACTTGTAATTAGTTTGTTGTAAAATGCACCTGGGCACCTTCTTCCTTCCAAGCAGGATTTCAACATAGTGATTAGAGATATTTACAAACAATACATCCTGGTCATTCGATGCCCCCTACTGAGGGCCTCAACCCTAAGATGGCTTTCTTTTTCTAGGTCTTCATGTATTTGAGAGACAATCTTATTGCCAGACCGGCATGTACTTAGAGAAATTGGACTACCAGAGCAATTCAAGAGGATATCTAAATGAATTATTGGCATTGACTCTATCTATGCATTCCATTGTTAAATCAATGTCAAAGAGAATCAGTATGTGCCCATCACGTTATGGTTGGTTGTGGGTCACATCGAATCAACACTGTCAAAATGGTTGGATTGATTTGCTGAGTAAATGGCAAAGGAATCAACCCAACATATCATGGATTGGCCAAATAAACAAAAGGACATGATGAAAAGTAATCTCAGGAAAAAATTGTGCAAGTGCACACATCAAGAAAATGTTTACTGAATAATCTTGCATGAAATTTCAATTTACTAATTGAGCAACATGATGGCATGACTTAGCTCGATGGGATGACTTTGCTTCATTAGAATGAAGAGATATAAACTGATCACAATGGACAAGGAGTGCTCCCATAAATAGCTAAATGACAAGTGACAGAAGCGAAGGCCACAAGGAACAAGAGACCATAATCAGAAACCATGGCAGACAATGGAGATTCATCTAATATGCAACAACAGTCATTGGGGAGAATTAACTACATCAACACACTACCAGAACAATTTTGGCAACTTCTCGAGAAATCTACATACTCTGGAATTTTCTACAATGGAGGCACAGAGGAGTCTCTAGGAGATTTGGCAGTTAAATTTGGTGCCCGTGGGCTGAAACATTCTGGCCTTATTAATGGAGAACTTCCATTACACATTGCAAGCCCAACAAATGCTTCTCCACAGAGCTTTGAATTGTTTCCATAGCTGAATCCTTCTTATATTCATTTAAAACCTGCAACATGCAAGAGAACCACACTATATTAGCCCATTTTTGGCATAAAAACACATTGGAAACAATTCTTACACTCAAACATTATAATTGTAGCAAGAAAAAAGGATTTCAACAGCCTCGGTAATAGAAGGATATGTTCATCAAAATTTTGCGTTTGTCTGGGCTAATATCTGGAACAGTGCATTGTATCTATGGTACATTGGGTAGCATTTAATATAGACACTAACACAAACCCATTTAAAGTCTGGTTACTTAGACACCTTATAATAGAATCAAACCTTACATTCACACATAGAAATTGAGGATGTGGTGATCCATCAACTCTTTTCATTGTGTAGACACATGTGTCGTGCATCAAGATGGTGTATTGGGTACATTGACTATGGACACCAGTAATTTAAAGGTCGGATGAGTCAGATGAATTTGATATGCATCCCACATTAGAAGGAGCTCTTACATTCACAATTTCAAATTGAAGGTGCAGAGTTCTATCAAATATTCATGTTTGTATGTGCCTATATATGTAACGGTGCATTGAATCTGGTGCATTGGATATATTGAATATGGACACTAACAATCTAAACATAGGTGACAAGTGACTCCAATGTGCACCTTTCACCAGAACCAACCTTACATTGACAGATTCAAACCTATCAAGTTTCTATGTTTGTCTGTTCTTAAATGTGTTATAAACTTATATGTGGGTAAAGTTGTATTAAATCTAGATGCTGCATTAGGTGCATCCAATATGTACATTGTCATAGACCCATCTAAATTGTGATAGGCACCATAGATTCTCGTGTTCAAATAGAGGATGTAATGACCCATCAACTCATTTATGCATGACTGTGTAACAGTGTCTTAAATCTAAATAGTGCATTGGCTTTATTCAGTGTGGAAACTAGCACAGATCCAATTAAACTTGGGTGAATCTGATGTAATATGCACAACGTTGAGGTTGCATAGCACAGATCCACTTAAACTTGGAAAACTTTGATGTGATATGCAAAGCCTTGAAGTTGTGAAGCTTGAATATGCATCAAATCAAGGGTGAGGTGTTCTACTAACTCTATTTTTGTGTTATTGACTGTACATGTAAGGATGCATTGAATCTAGATTGTATATTAGTGGCATTGAATAGGGACACTAGAAAAAACCTATTTAAACTCTGGTGATTCTGAGGGTGGCTTTCATATGAATTGCACACCGAGTTTGTGAAGCTTGCGGATGTATAACTTGAATTCACAGAAATGGCTAGCCTATCAAACTATGGAACTTGAGATGTACAAAGTCAATATATCAGACCCTCAGACCTGGTTTTAAATAGGTTTGTGATACTAGTAATCCTATAAGGTCCCAAGTAAACAACAAAACGAAGATATATCACTGCTGAGCTAAGGCCATACAATTTTTGCCCCTTGTGTAAATGTGTGATTTGAACAAAACAAATGTTAGATAATATTGTTAATCGTAGATGTGCAAGGCATAAGGAACATGTCATCTTGAGGAGTCTTTCCGGAGAGACTATTGTTCCTGACGTCCAAAATAGCAAGATGATGGAGGTCTATAAGAGTTGTTGGTATGGGCGCAAAAAGTTAGCTGAAGCTGAAGTCTAGCCTTGTCAGCGAGGTTAGCACTCCCAATGATGCTGGTATTGCACCGTTTAAATGGTTGTTTTGTAGGGCAAGAACATTGAGCTTCTTCAAACACCCCAATTCCATAGATATAGACCCTGTCAACTTGTTGTAGCATAGCTGGAGTGCTGCCAATGCAAATATGTGTTTGTTTCAATCTTTGTTAGCCCAAGTGCCATTTCTTATACCCAAAACCCTGCAAGTCATGTTTACTATTCGGTTTCCTGTGTCCTGTTTCTAGTGACATAACTCCCAATTTTTGGAGCATGCAGGCTTACTCAGGCTGACTCTGATTAAAATTTTCAGCAAACAAATATTGTTATACAATATAAAAGACAATACCATGTGTTCACAGTACTATCCAACCGTGAAAGTGAATTCAAAAACTTAAAAGGCCGGAATGACCTTTTGTGCTTTTCAGGCATACATATATAAATTAGAACATCAAATTATGTACAACACAAAGGCAATCTATGTACTGATCAGCTAATAAGGAAAACTAATGCACTGATAGAAGTGAAGAGCATGCTATAGTTTGGGTGGCGATCAAGGTGTGATGCATCAACTCTTCATGTTTGTCTTTGTAAAAGTGCATTGGGTGCATTGAATTTGCACAATCCAACCCAAACCCATGTCTGGTATTCACCTTCAAGGTTGTGAACCTTGAGGATATATCCATAGGCCTCAACTTATGAGCTTCATAGCCTCAAAGGTGCATGCTAGACCTGGGTTTTGTTGATCCTGTGCTAATTTATACAAATTTGGAGCTGGTGAAGCTCCAGGATGAAGCATTACTCCATGCTTATGAGGCACCCATGCTTTCACTAACAACCCAAAACCACCTCTCGGCAACCAAAGGATCAAAGTTGCTCATAGAAAGACAGTCGATAAATTAGAATTATTAAACATGAAATTAACTATTGAATGCAAGCACTACTTACTTGAAATTCTCTCGTCCAATGAATTAGAAATGCAATCCTTGTGGTCTCGACCACCACCCATATTTGTAATTGGGTTTCTCTCCACCTAATGGAATATAAAGAATCAGAATTTTGATATAAAAGAGGACTAAACTTACCAAGTAATCCTGCATGGAACAATCTGACCAATTTCTCAGCGAGGGCAGTAATCATTTTTCTGAAATTGCATCATATCCCAACAAATTCCTTTAGAGATTCATCGCTCTATATTCAAAATTCTGAATTGGATTCTTCCAAATTCACTATATAATGCTTTAATTGACATAAAACTAGTACGCACGAGTGGAAAAATGAGATGAAATTTCATGAAAATGGGCTAAACTTCAATGAAACGGGCAAACCCAAATTGATTAGTTTCACAAAAATACATGTTCAGATGCAAGACACACCAGAGAGGAAACTTTGGCATATGATGAAATCCCTCGTAGCTTTTAAACTTGATCAACTGAGAAACGACAGTGCACCCTGAAATTTCAAATTTAAAATAAAGATAAGAAAATCAATCGATTTCAATAAGAATAAAAATGAAAATCATAACATTTATCCGCCTTGTAGGCCCTACATGAGTTCCATGTGCCTAACACCTCTCTCTCCATAACATAACATGCAAGCTTACAACTCTGTCTCCTTAACATGGCATGCAAGCTCTAAAGCAGGTCATCTAAGGTTGCATCAGGATAACATCTGTGAGTAGGCAGATTGAAACCCGAGCAGGAAGATTGAAACATGAGAAGGGTTAAAATGGCGATATAGCGTGATTCAATGTATGCTTGCATATAGTTACAGAACCCCCACTATCATCAGAAAATGTGAACATAGTAGAAGGATGCTCTCGAGGAAGGTGGACTATCGCTCTGCTTCAATGCTTAGAAATTTCTCTGTCGTTGGGTGGATTTGATCCGCTCACAGTCTGCCTTTCAATGCTTAGAAATTTCTCTATCATTGGGTGGATTTGATTCACTCACAGTCTGCCTCTAATAATGCATAGGGATGTGCAAAGCATCATTCTATGCCCAGGCATAAAAGTTTCAGGCGCACCGCGTTTCCCTTGCTCCATGGTTAGAGATTTCTCTGTGGTTGGGTGGATTTGATCAGCTCGCATTCTGCCTCTGATAATGAGTAGGGATGTGCAAAGCGTCGTTCTACGCCCAGGCATAAATATTCCAGGTGCACCGTGTTTCCCTCGCTCCCTCTCCGTGGAATGGGTAACATATGTTAGGTGCTTGTGACAATGATGGGGGTACGGATTGATACGTTTCATATCGATTGAGCATTCCTGGAATAGGTGTCAAATGGAAGATGCTAGTTACCATGGATAAGACTATGAATTTAGGCTAGTGACTCATAGTCCATTCTATCGCAAAGTGGTGTTCCTTCTTTGACTTTTGTCTCTCAAGTGTCCTAGTATACTAAGAACTAGTTCACCTGTGTCGGTTTGATGCTCTGGTTACTACGCCTTTCCAATGCTTCGTTTTTTTCTGGAAGTTGAACCTTGAATGCCAGATGCACTTTTTTGTCGATTCATTCAATCACGAGATGGGCTTGTTCAGTGGGAGATCCTATGGGTCAAAGGTGTCCCTGCCATTAGTGCTCTTCTATGTCCTGAACCCTGCAGGCATGTGCATCCTCCCATTCACCTAGTTATTCTTCTTGGCATTTCCATTGGGCCCTCCTGCTTTCTCTAGATTGTATATTTTTTGCAGGTCGTGCAGATATTCTTTTGCCTCCAACTGTCTGGTGTTTGGGGTTGCTGAATTGCTGAAGAAGACATCATGGTTCAGGGCATTCAACTAGTAATCTTTTGTTTCTTTTTTTATTTTTGGTATTCAACCAGCAATCTCATGTATCTTTTTTTATTCCTGGTATTCAACAAACGATCTCATGTCTCCTCCCTGCCCTTTGGTTCTCCCCTCAGCAACATCTATTCCGTAGACGCCATAGTAGCATGCAAATCATCTATTCCGTAGACACCACAGCAGCATGCAGAGTGACAAATTGCAACAATGGCAATTTCGGAGACAGTGTTGTTGGCAACTTCAAAGAAAGCTCGTCAGTCCCGTATAAACAATATTCGGGAGCTATCATTTCATACTGCTAGATTAATGTTAGCATTAATCAATAGCTCCGAAAAATGAACGAGAAAGAACCAGACAAATGCAAGATAATATATGATAATATATGATTTCAGTGCCTATGCCTCGGGAAGAGGCCAAATAAGACCGTAAATCACTATGAACTAAAACACTATGGATTAAAAAACTTTGGTTACTATGGACTAAAAAACTTTGTTTATACTCGATAAACAGGTGCGAGCAAACAACTAAACTAATATTAACTACATCATTTTTTATTACTATAGTCCCTGGCCATTGCCAGATGGCAGGGACTAATAAGATTTTAATTCCTCAATTTATGAGAGATGAAATGACGTTTAAAATATTATGAAAGGATTTTTTATATTTAAACCAATAATTTTTAAAAATTAAACCAAAGATAAATATGCATAAACTCTAAAGACGATGACAAAGTATTTTTATATTTCAATTAATAATTTTTAAAAACTAAACGAGAGATCAATATGTAGAATCTAAAGATGATGACAAAGAATTTTTACATTTCAATTGATAATTCTTGAAAATTAAACCAAAGATAAATATGCATAAACTCTACTCATGAGGAAAGGCCTCTCCTTGTGAATGGTTTTTTCTAAATACTAAAATTTGTCAAATATATGTCAATGTGTTTGTTTGTGTCCTTCGAACTACAATCCAAGAGTGTTAGCCAGGAGCTCTAGATATTCAAAAGGTAAAAAGGTAGTGCATGAATGCCCCACCCCAAAAAATGTTGTAGCCATTGAGTCATCAAAAGAATCTCATTTTCTTATACTAGTACAAAAATGATTGATACCCTATAATAATTTATATGCATTTGTGTTTTTGTGTGTCTAAAAAGAATGAAAGAATAGATGTAATAGAAATGAATAATTGGAAGGAAAGAATTGGTGGAATGGTTAGGCATCGAGTATTCATTCATTGAATTCAATGGAATTGAATTAAATTGAGGGGTTATTTGCATTCGACAAATGGTCCTTGAGGAAATATCTTGATGTCTGCATAATAATTGTAGATGATGTAGTTTATTGATACCCACTGGAGACCTTATTATTAGTTTGATTCTAAAGTGTCCTCTGTAGCTTCATCAAATGAAGAAGTAGCAGCAACATTGAAATTGCAAAAGGATGCTACAAAGGGAGCTTGGTAGTGAGGCTAGCTCTCAGAATTACCCGAACAAATATGATTGCTTAGATGGGTCTTGCAACCAACAACCATGTGAAATAGAAGAGTTTGATCCTCATATAGAAATCACAAAAATTTCGCTTTCATTCATACTCATTGTTCATCTGCCAGGTACAAAAGAAGCCCTTATCATTCTCTTTCTTTTAATGAAAAGAGGTGGCATTTGTTTTTTTCGCTGAAATGGTTTTGATATTATGAAGGATTCAAGAAAGATGATGTAAGAGTGGATATTGATGGCATATGGACTCTGATATTGAGTGGACAAAGACGGTTCCAAGAAATTGGAATGGTATATGGACATGGCACAAAATGGAACACATCTTAAGGTTTATAAATTATATGAGAATGTCCAATGACATTAACTTGGATGCCATAGATGCCAGGTTTGAATGTGGGACATTGTAAATATTTATTCCTAAATCAATACCCAGGGATCTAAGACGGATTGTCATTTTGAGACAGGTTGAGGAGACTAAGCTCCAAGAAGAAAAAGAACAAAAAACGATTCCTACTGATGATGAAAAGCTTGAGCATGGAATTCCTATTAAAGACATCACTAGCAATCCATAGGAACCTATGTCATTGGATCTACCTCCCGTTGTCTGAGTAATCAACATTCTCAAAGTGAGTGAACCATC
Organism: Pinus taeda; assembly: GCA_000404065.3. Lineage (NCBI taxonomy): Eukaryota > Viridiplantae > Streptophyta > Pinopsida > Pinales > Pinaceae > Pinus > Pinus taeda. Next base: position 158,749 of record APFE031190038.1, on the reverse strand, counting down.
CAATGATGAATGGGATAGCTTGACAAGTGAGGTTGTTGAAGGTTTAAAGGAAAACCATAAAATAGTTGTTCTAGTCGAGATGCCTGAAGAGGAGGAGCCACCCTATCAAGAAGAAGAAGAAATTCCAACAGTAGCAGATGAATCACTCAAGGAACCTCTAGCAAATTGAAGAAATTAAAAATCTTGAGGAGTTGGCTTCAAGCAGACTTGAACCTCCTGTTGAAGAAATAGTGAAACCCTGACTATTGAAGAAATTGAAAAGCTCGAGGAGCCAATTTCAAGCACAGTTGAATCTCCTGTTGAAGAGAAAACCCAAATTGTTGAAGAAGTTGAAAATCCATAGGAGCACAAAGTCGATTGATAATGGTCTAACTCAAGTATTTGTTTGATAACTAGTGAACACAAGTATTCAGTTCACAATTCATGTAGGAGTCGATTGTGGATCCAATGGCTAATATTTTTTCGATCATCTAATGCTCCATCAAACATTGCAGACTAGTTCAAAGTGGTAACTGGGAGAGTTATTCTTAAATGGGAATGTCTTACGACATGAAAATATTGCCTTAGAGTTTTTTAAGGAATTGCAATTGCATTTCCCTCTAATTACATGGAGGTTTGTCAAAAACCATCAGTCACCTATCAATCTAGTGATATATGATTTTTTGTTAGTACAAGAGTATAGATTGATATATGATTTTTTGTTAGTACAAGAGTCCATACGAACATGCTTCCTTGTCCTAAGAGGTTTTTAACCAATTCTAAGGTCGGTAAACAAGGTTCTAAGGTCGGTAAACAAGGTTATTAGTTCTTGTATTGAAATTTGTATATCTCTTACCTAATTTATATCGAACACAGTCCTATAGTATTTGAACACTATGATTCTTTATTCAGAAATATTAAATAATTTCTATGGGGTGTTGGTAATGAAATATATACGTGTCTAAAATAATATATGGGAAAAAAAGTGTAATGTCTCGTCATGTTTCTAAAAGTGACAATTAGGTTTCTCAATAACAAAATTCCATTTTCAAATTTAGTGTTCACATTTATAATTTGTGATTAAGAGTCAAGGTTTTATTTTTCTTAATGGCAACTTTGGATTTTATTAATTTGCAATCTTCATGGAAATATAATTTATATATTATATTCAAATAAAAATTAAAATAAAAATTAATTTATTTTTTTAATTTAAAAAAATCATGATAATCCTATCTCAAATGAATGGCAAAACACTAAATCATGGATAGGGAACCTCTCTTGTATTTGAGGTGGCCACATGCACTACTTCCTCGGATCACACCTTCTCAACTTTAACCCTGCAATTATTATATATAATATATATATAATATAATATATATAATATATATATATAATATTATAAAGTTTAGAAATTTGAAGTATATATATTACTATAAAATAAAGTTTAAAATAGATATGAAATAAGAAAATTTTAACGGTTATATTTCATCTCATATTATATATATATATTATATATATATATATATATATATTCAATTTCCTTTATTTTAAGTTATTTCCTAAATTTTATAAAATAAAATATTTATTTTATACATCATTAAAATTTTCCAAATTGTGTAAAATTTTAAAAAAATTGATATTTTTTAATAAAAATATTGCTAAATATAAATGGTTTTTTTATCAATTATTTATCAAAATATTTACATTTTAGGATTTAAATAAATACTTAATTTTTTCTCTCATTCTTCATAATATATATTTTTTAAGTCCTGGTTTAGTAATGTAATTAACAATTTATTTGAAAAATAAACGAGTATAGATCTATCCTAATCGTAGTAGCAAACATTGAGACATATCAAAACTTTTGAGATGCTAATAAAAATGATGAAGCAGGTAAAATTCCATATAGTTTATGTAAGTTCCGTACAAGATATTGTTCACCTTCAATAAGATTTTGTCTCACAATGTTTTAATCTGACAATCTTGAAAGGTTGTGTTCAAGCATTAAAGATGAAAAAACCATATTTTTCATCCAGTCTTCACAAGAATGAAATGCTCTTGTTGTCACAAACGGGTAATCATCAAAACCCACAAGGAAACTCTTTTTTTTTTTTTTCTTTTTAGGAGAAAAAAAGCATGATATATTATATTGAGTCAATATAAAGACAAATGTACATATATGTGTTGTCCATATCTAGTCCATATAGAGCAGATCACATCAGATATAAAAAGTATAACAGTTCAGATTGCTAAAGCATGAGGACTATATATGTATGCAGCTGAAAACATAATAGTCAAAAAAGTAATGTTCTTTGACCCTATATGCATATGTAGAGTATATGCAGGAAGAAACAGTGCAGTCAAAGTCCATCAGATCCATATATCATAAACCAAGATGCCAATATATTGTCCAGAATGGATGAAACATGCGAGATTGAATTGTTGAAGATTCGTGAATTCCGCCACTTCCACGCAGTCCAGAGAAAGATGAGAATGAGGAAACGCCGATTCCCTCTTTGCCGACTCCACCAGATGAGAGCTGCATGAGAAGAGTCAAAAACAGTAAGTGGGAAAACAAAAGTATTTGCCAATACATACCAGACACGTTGAATGGAAGGGCATTGGAAAAACATGTGCAGATTTGTTTCTTCATATGATTCGCACATTGTAGATTTGCTAGGACCATGCCAACATCGCTTCCTTAGGTTGTCCCATGTGAGGTTCTTGTTGTGGAAGACCAGCCACGCAAAATGAATGTATTTTAGAGGGCATCCTGCCTTCCAAAAAACAATCGGAAAAAGAGTTTGTGCACTGGGAATCATGAGATTGATCATATGTGTATATATGTCTCTAACAGAAACAGGTCTCCGATCACTGCAAACAATCCATATGAGGTGATCAACAGGACCATGATGGTGAAAGCCACCTCGGGATAGTGTGTTTGTGATGGATTTCCAGATGCCATCCATAATATCCAGTAGGTTGAGAGCTGATCCCTCTTTCCATATTGGGGAAGTGTCGCGCCATTCCGAGATGAGTTTGTTCTATGTGAAAATACCATGCCAATGAAGATGAGAGGTGAGGTCCTTAGGGATATGTAAGTCGCCATGAGCGAATAGTATGGGATCAATACCAATGAGAACACTGCTACCAGTGTATATCCGCCATCGCAATCGGGACAAGAAATAAGATTCAATCTTCCGCATGCTGAGCCATATGGCGGATCCATTATGAGGCCCAATAACCCCAAGCCTGTACCAAAATTCAATATTCCTGCCCTTCATGTATTTCTGTCGGATTAGATTGCTCCATGGGCTGTTGCCATAGATGCCTCTCCACAAGGTGCGGCACATAAGTGCACATCCAAATTGCCGTAGGTCCTTGATACCCCATCCGCCATATTGTTTAGGAATGGAAATATCCTTCATTTTTGCAAGGTGGAATTTTTTATGCACAGACGAACCTCCCCAAATGAAATTTGCAGAAATCTTGTTAAGTCGTTGAATGATGCTTGATGGTAGATAGAACAAGTGAGCCCAGTGAACAGAAAGCTGAGATAAAACCGCCGTTGCTAATATCACTATGCCAGCCAGTGATAGGGTCTTGTATTCCCATGATGAAATTTTTTTATAAATCCTCTCAATCAACCACTCCCAGTCTTTGGCCGAGTAGTTGTTAATTTTTAGTTGAAAGCCTAGATATGTAATTCCATTTCGGAGCGGACAAGAGAGAACACCAAACATGGCTGCGATTCTATTAATCAGGTCCATATCAGCACCATTATAATATAAAGTAGATTTGGATTTATTAATAACAAGAACCGTGGCTTTTTGAAAATTGATGAGAATGTCAAATAGGCAGTCCCATGTTGTTTGACATAGCATGGCACATAGGAGAACATCATCCACGAATAGATTATGTGATAGAGATATATGCCTGCTGATCTTGATGGGTATACATCGATGCTCATCCACAGCCTTGCAAATGTGTAAATTAAGAGTGTTCATAGCTAAGATAAATATGATTGGTGCAAGTGGGCATCCTTAGAAGATGGTGAAATAGATATAGCTCTGGATTGATAAGAAGGGCATGATTTCATGCAACCCTCCTTCCAATACAGAGAAATGGATTTCGGTTCCTTCAAGGAATTGCATATATATGCATTGTTGAAAACGAATTTGTATTAATGACTTATCCACCCAATTTCCATTGACGAAGAAGTGCCATCAGAACATTCACTAAAAATTATTAGGCAAAACAAAATCTCATATTAGTGAAGCAATTAATTAGGTTAAGCTACATTCATTCATTTTCAGGTGGTAGGAAAAATTCCACCATAAAGCCCGAAGTTTTTACAAAAGAAGAATGGGCGTTCTTGTAAGTGTATGTATACTTGCTTTTTAATACTAACATTTTATTGTAATAAATATTTATTTGTTTGGAGTTTTTAATTTGTTTATAATCATTGCAATTAGGGAATGGCATATGGTAAAATAAAATGCAAGAAGAATGAGGACTTTGAAGCGGTGTACTTTAGTTATATATACATATTAAAAAAAAAAAAACACAATGTAGCATAGAAGATTTAATCTTTACTTTTTAGTGAAAAATGCACTATGGATACACTGTTAATCTATGTTCAGTGGGAAAAATGTTATATTTTTTATGGATATATAGAATAAAGTTATGTGAGATTGATAACAAAAAAATGTTTATATTTGTATTGAATATTTTCATTTTATTTTTTTGTGAATAGTATCATGTTTCATTTTTTTGTGAATACATGTACTTTGTTCTCAATTTTTTTGGTTTGTAAAGTGTATAGTTTTATGTATATAAATTTTCCTTTAAATATATTATTAATAGAGATTTGTTTATAGGTTTTCTAACATGTTATGTGAAATAGATAATATTTCCTTATTTTTTTATTTTTATTTTAGTAAGCTTGGGAGTACTACGTCTTCAAAATGTCTAATATAACACCACCATAGGAGTGGCGAATTGAGCTGATGACTTCACATCAAGGTGTTCTTTAACATAGCATCCAATGATTAAATTTAATAATATATATAACAAATTAATGTTTTTCTTTTTAAAAATTTGAGTGGTTAGTTTGTATTTTAACGCACAAATATTTTAAAATAATATATATATAATTGTTTTAATACATAATTTTGTATTTCATCTATATTTTACTATTGATTTTTATTCATCCTTCTAATTTCATTATTTATTAAAATCTTCAATTTACAATGAACTTTTCATAAAATTAGAAAGAATTTCTTCTCTACTCTATTTTTTTTGTTAATGTGGTTAACAAACAATGAGTGGTCACTACATCCATAGGAAAATCTAAGTAGATCAACACAAAGGGATCTACTCACCACTCTACTCTATTTTTTTTGTTAATGTGGTTAACAGACACTGAGTAGTCGCTACATCCATGGAAAAACTAGATAGATCAACACAAAGGGATCTCCTCGCCGACCAAACTAATAGGGTCTAACCCCAAGGGGGTCGAGCAAATTTGACTCCGTGACATTCGGATTGGAAAGGTACTTAGCAACAAGAACTCGACCAATTGAGCTATCCCTGGGGGTTCTCTTCTCCACTCTATTTGAATGCCTACCTTCTCTAATATTTTTGAAATTATTAGACATAGTATGATAATTTAGAAAGACCAAAGAGGCATTAATAAATATTGTTTCTTCATCTCTTTTTCAAAACATGGATAATTTATGAGATTCTCAATGGTTGAATGCTTAGGCAAAAGGAAACACAATAAAAACCCCGCACAATTTTCACATTATTAGTTTGTATCAAGGCAAAGACTCTAACATCATGTTAAGTGCCATGTCGAATTGATCAACACTATGTAATTGTGCATTGTGCTAAAAAAATTGTAATTTAGATCTATATGAATGCGACATCCATAAGGATATATATGCATATAATGTAGATTTGATTTGAACAAATCCTACCAAAGTTACTATTTCATAATTTAATTACAAGGTTTGTTTTTGGTAAAATATTAATTTTCAAAATTTATCATATAAATATGAAAATAATTGTGCTTTGTAAAATAATTTCATCAAATAATCATTTTATGTTAACTTACATATATGAAAAATATATATTAATTTTCTCCATAATATATTAATATCAATCTAAATATTTCATAGTATGTTTTATATATAGCATGCTAGCAGCTTCTATATGAAAATTTTGTAGCAATATAATCCTTAATTTTAATGGCAGGGATTTTTCATTAGGAACTAACTGATTTATTTTTTCAATTATTTTTTCTGACATTGAATTATTTTATCATGACCAACATTGACATGGCGTTTTTCATTAGTCTCTCTATATATACATATATATGAAACTTATCTTGAAATAAATCAGTCCATAAGTATTTTTAAAGCTCAGAGTTAAAAGTGAAAATATTATATTTTTTACTTTTACTTATTTTATCTCTCTAAAATTGATATAAAATTATGTTATTTCATATGGATATCAAAATATTTTATATATAGCTGAGAATGAAATAGAATTATTTTTACCATATCTCCTACACACCAAACATGTTTATTCATTTTTACCTTTTTAACTACACTCAACATTATTTTTTTTATTTAAATAAATATATATATATATATAAAACATATGTCACCTCCATGTTAATCATGAATAGAATCACACACCAACTCTGGACACAAAAAATACATATTTATTCTTACATATCACATTACTGAACACCAATTACTAGTTTTTAACTATTAACTTCCTCTAAAAACCTTTAACTCCACTTACTTGAAATTTTAATAATACACCAAACATATAAAATGAAAAACTAAAATCCCATAAAACATCATTTATAAACCCAATTTATACTTATAAACATATTTTAAAATATAAAAAAAATATATAATTTAATATTTAAAAAAATAAGGAACATATTATATTATAGAATAAATAATTTTAATTTAAAATGTAATATTAATATAAATTTTGTAAATCAAGTTAAATTTGAGAATTAATTGTGAAAAACAAAAACTATTCTAAAATATATTCAAACCCATAATCCCAATTATAACCTATTACATTTAAACAAATATTTTTTCATTCCTTATAATCGAATTTAACCCCACTAGGACTTATTCTAAGGGGATTAAAAAAAAAACAAAAACACTATTAAAACTTTAATGGATATAATGAAGAGTGATTTGTAATACTCCTCAGTTGTAACTCTCTGAATTTACTTTTCTTTACTACAATTTAAAATTAGAATAAAGATTTAATTGAATAAGGTATGAATGTGTTGTAAATTGATGCAACCTAGTGGCTACCACACTCTAAACACCCTATTGGGACTCTTAACCCTCATAAAATTTTTATTACTTTGGGCTATACCCAGACTTAACCCACAATTCCATATATTGGAATCGTTAAATTTATGCCTTTACGTAAAAAAAAAAAACCCGGGTCTCAAAATATCGGAACAGATTGAAACACACAGCAATGCATTGAAAACCCACTTCTACACATAAGCCGGATCTCAAATATTATACACTCTCATCTATAATTATCGTCAGGTCCACTCCTTGCTAGACTTTCCATAGTGTGGCACTCCGATCTCCGAAACCTCCAATTAGCTTCATCGGCTATCGACGTATCGTTTATCGGCATTCCCAGACCATTATCACTTTAACCTTCTGAAATGCGAATGCCAATCAAATCTTGACTATCGATCTGCTTTCCGATCCGATGGATATACTTCTTCCTGATCAACAAATTTGCTCGATAGTCCTCCATGTAGATCTGTACTTAACAGATATGACAGCCTACAAGGATTTCGGGTGGACAAGTAGCACGGAGAATACCCGCCCGATAAGGCGGTTTTCTCACTCCTTCTAAGTGCTACGTGTCACTCGGTTAGTGGAATCAGGTGCTAACCCTGAATTACCACTTACCACTTCTACCTCACCCGAATACCACTTTTGTGTATAATTCCACCTTTCTTCATCAAATTTTGTCGATGCAATGGTTATGCTCTGCTCCATAGTGATTCCATCCAGGTTGTTAATCTTCCAGATCTAACGGTTACTGTGCATCAACTCTGCTTATTCCTCTTTAACTTAGTTCCATTCGCGATTGATGGATTCTGTGTTAAAATGCCTTTCTCTACCATACTCTGTTACGACATCCATATTACTATCATTCAATTAATTAATGGATCACCATAAATCCTTATAGTGATCGATGATCAATCAATATGCCTGCAAACGAGATTTAAACAATCATGCATATATATAACAAAACTCAAAAATGCATAAATACATAGTTCCAAACTCAGAATCAACTCTTTGTGTATCAACATATAAACACATAATTACATCTTGAGGCTCTCCATTCTTCTCTGGCCTAATTCTTCTAATTAGAGCCTCTGTTTCCTAATCTTCTCGTAGGCTTACAATCCCATAGTGAATCCTCTCTCTCTGTCCCCCTTTTCTTTTCTTTCAGAAAAGAAGGAAAATACATATATTTTCTATCTAACCATCTCCTTCCACAAATGAAGGAATTCACTATATTTCTAGAAATCAAATCCTACCCTAACTAATCATTCTAACTACTTGGCTTGATCTCCATGCAGGGAGGATCACTTGCCACTTATTCCCAATTCTGTTTAGAATTAGACAACAATTAACTACTTACATACATTGCAATTAATAAAATTAAACAACCAATTCTTCCTCCAAACTTTCATTAGCCACAACATGTGACCACACCATCACATTGCTAGCTAGGCCTAGATGCTCCTGCATCATACTCCCAAGGTTAAAAATAATCATGATCTCCTGATCATGTGCTTCTAATTTGTGTCCTCCTGGATCCCATACTTTGTGATCTAGAAATGGGGGACTTAGGCTTCTTTTCTAACTTACAAGAACCTCTCCCACTTCCAAAGCTTAAATATTCCCAAGTCTTTATGATTAACCAATGTCGAATTAATAATATGCTTGAAAACATGGGTGTATGCTTATGTTTGTTTAAATTGTTTATGTGCTATAAATGATTTTGTTTAAACTGATATAAAATATATAACAGTGAACAATGTAGCAACAAGCATCTCACATAAGACAACAAATTAATATGGAGTTCACCCAAAACTCTTGGGTTACATCTCCTTGTGCTCTAGTCAACTCAACTAGGCTCTCTGGGATTATGCCAAAGTCCTTTTACAAGATCTTGGCTCAACTCGACTATTTTACACAGGAATAATGAGATCAAAATACCATCTCTCCCTGGCTCTGAAGCTCTTGGATTTCTGGCTCTTACTCTAGATCTTGGCTCTCTGAAAATGATAGCTCTCGGGCTTTTCACTTGGCTTCCAAGTAACTCCACTTGGCTGCTCTGCACATTAGCTCTGCGTTTTCTTTGCCTTTTTTCTGCTTTGGCTTCACTTCCTGTTTTGTCTTAGTTGCACATTCGCTCTCTACTAATGCCTTCAATCATGCTCTCTGGCTCCTTTGAGGAATTTTCCCAGCCTTTCTGCTTTCCTGGCCATTCCTTTTTGGCTCCACGGCTTCCCTGCACGCTGTCTATTTGACTGGCCATCTGGCTCTGCGGCTCTGTGGCTCCAAATGCACCATTATCTGCTAAAACACCTACTTGTATTGTAGCATGATGATCATGGGCCATTACAAAGGATTTGAGGTCATTTTCCAGGCAAAAAACCTTAAAATGGGCAAAATCCCAATACATAGAGATTTTTGGAAAATACACTATTGGACGTAATATCCAGACATGAGATTCCATTCAATCGCCCCTAAAATCCCAATTGCGTCCGCCATTTGGCGGTATATCGCATCGCACAGAAACATTGGGCGAAATCCAAATTACACTGGAAAACAATGAAAAACCCAACAAAATCCTTTTTATCAGACTTCAAATTTTATAAAATTAGGTCCATAATCCCCTTCTGGTTCGCCATCCATCATAATATCACAACCACATCGTCGCATGGCCAAATGGCCAAAAACCCATTTACACGAGAAATACATTGAAAATCTGAATTTTTGGATTTCAAATTTTATACAATCAAGCTTTGAAATCTCATCGGGTCTGGCCTTTTATCACTTATCGCGATCGCATATCACATTCAACTCTGCCTGAGGTTCTTCCCTTCGTACATGGTTTGTGCCAACCCAATCCGCCGATATCAGCAATCACAATATCGTGCAGCCTAGGGGTCTTTCCTTTGTTATTTGCATATGCTGACGCCGATATCAGCGGTCGCAAGTCGCATTGGCCTGGGATCCCGATATCGCATGCATGTTTGCCTCTGACCCGATATGTCGGAGGTCGGTGATCGGGGTTTCCTGCCTTTGGCCTAAATCCTACCCTTTTTGCCTTTTTCTGATGTGATTTCCCATATAAGCCTTTTTAGGCCATTTTGAAGATTTTGCCTCTTTTTCAAGGGACAAGGGGCATCTTCTTCCTGCAATAACTTCTGCATCCTAAGTCCATTTTCACCCATTCAAGTTGCAGTAGATTCAGAATGAAAATATCTCTACAATGGGGCTATTTCCAGGAACTTCCTTGGACTTTCATCTTCCTCAGTGAGGAACACTTAGACTTAGGAGTCTATCCAAAATCCATTTTAGATCACGCCTTCCCACTAAAAGAACTTTTGGCCTCCAAAATACTGATACATTGATCTGAACATTACCTGAGAGTAACAACACCCTCTTCTTTCAGCCTCCATACACTTGCATTTCATAGTGCCTCTGATCCAAAGCCTTTTCCCACTTTCTTTCCTTGGATATGTTGGTCCTCTTGGAAAGAACTGTCTTCTTCCTTGCCTTCCTGCAGAACTCCTACTTAGATGGTCACAGAAGGTAGTTTGAACTTCTCTACCTTGATCATTGATCCAAGGTGTCTCAAACAAATGTGAAGTACACCTACTCCACAAAATTTGTACCTGTTTGAAAAGCTGTCAACAACAATTGTTAACAACAGGAATACAAACAACAATTGGATAGACTAAACTCCTACTTCAACAAAAGAAACAGATTTCACATCTTGTGAACACCTCCATGTGATGTAAGTAATTTTCCCTCTACGAAAAGAGGCAACCTCTCTACACCTAGACTGGTTCTAGTCACAACAAGACAAAACAACAACTAATTTCCTTAAATAGTCATTGTTGAAAGAGCCTACCTCAAACTAGTGTTTGATGGAGCTTTCGTTGCACTGCTTCAGCTATCGTTTCCTTTTCCTCGATGAGAAATTCACCTAAAAGAACACAAGAGAACAACAGAACACATAATAGAGTACAAAAATGACCTATTCACTTACAGAGTCAAGGAACCATAAGCTATCAAATATATTTTACACATGACATTGGAAATCACCATTGACTATATTAAAATGAATATTACAACCAAGCCTTGACATCACAAGTTTCCTCAAAGGGTCCAGCCAATATGTTTCTTCAAGCATTCACTCTTAAAAGGGTTCCCCAAGAGGCTGATAACTCTCTCTCACACTCAAAAGCACTAGTACAAGGCTAAGGCAATCCACAACCAAATGCTAGACTATTAATAATTCACACTACAAACTATCCATCTCACACCAAAGCTAGCTAATTTGCTCAATACCAAAAACTGGCTGATCATAGAAATGGGGAATGCTTTTATAAGAGGAGGAGCCTCCATAAATGAGGGAGAGGGAGCTTATCCTCAACGGAGGTTTCTCAAAAGGGAGAACCACTATCCTAGAGGAGGAAAGGCGAACTTCCTTAACCCAACAACCAGTTCCAGAACCACCTAGAAGCATTCTATTTGAACTAATTCTCCATATCTCGGTCGTCGCGAATCAAACACCAGGACTCAGAGATGATGTCACGGGGAAATAGTGTATTCAGAGCTATTGTTGCAAGAATGATATTGAGGACTTGCGATGAGCCCTAAAATCTAACCATCACAGAGAACAGATGGACCCCTGCGATGACATCACGATGTTCTAGTTCATTACAGGAAATTGTCATAAGCAAAATGAGGTTTACTTGCGATGATCTTGAAACATGGGTAGAAAGGGTCAATATTCTAGATTAAATAGAATTTATTAATCTTATTGAATGATTGGGAAGATGTGGGCACATTTGTTTGAGTTATGACACAGAGAAGATGTCGCTCAGGGACTGACTTTATCCGAGATCAGAGGGATACATGGCTAGTGACAAATTACTGTGTAACATATGCCCCCTAAAGCATGAAAGCCAAGAGAGTGGGAGGGGTGAAATGCTTTATGAAACCATAACCGAACTGGAACACCATTGTTGAGAACCTGCCGGTGCAAGTATAACTGTTATCTCTGACAGTGAAAGAAATACATGTAGTTAGGCATGGGCACATCCATCCAAAAGACAAATAGAATTGGTGTATGGTAAGGACAATCGATAAGACCATACAAAAATATAGGTATGGTCACAGCCATCCAATAAAAAGAGTCATGTATGCAATCACGAACCAATCCATGCAACCCAAACTTATGTAATCTTTAGTCCGGGGTCTTGAATCCCAACTGATCATAGTACAATTTCTAATATGCGAATGAATGTGTTGAAGTACATCATACTAAAAAATCACTTTATTATCGACCAATGATGTAAACCGTTAACAAGCGTGAGAGAGACCACCAATAATGTCAATGGTCCTCAAGGTACTGCCAGTACAATCCAAAAAGTGTGAAGAATGATCTGGAGTCAGATACTTGTGGAATCACCCGATCAAACACCAATAATGCAAGCCTGTCGTCAAGTGCGAAGAACTTGCCATTGATGCATGCAGGCTCCAAGGTACCGAAAGGAATCCCTAGATCAACTTCCTGGATAATGAGTTGATGTCGACAGGAAGCAACCCGTTGCAAGAGGGCCATAATGTTTCCCCATCGATGACGTGAGACAAGGAACAAGATGAAGATGGATGAAACAAAGAATCAGAGGAGGGTGTAAGGGTGTAAACTACAAAAGGATTAAACTCTTGAACATATCGGTGACACGACTCCAGAATGCAGCAGCATTTTGGTAACAAGGGACCGAAGGTCTGGCAGAGATGACAAGGATCAAATGGAATGAGGGAAAATGACAAACCCAAATAGTGGAAGGCCAATGACGATGTGAGGATATCCCAAACCTAGCAAGAGGAAAAAGTGTCGATGTTCAAGAGTGACTAGATGTCGTAGGTAACCAATGGAATATTTCCAAACTTTTTCCCCCACCATTGCTGGCGAGTACCCCAATTATTTTTTAAAAACAAGCTTGAAGGGGATAGCATCTGCTTGCGATATAAGTTCGTCCTTCGGACAAATCCAACCTCATGGTGATGAGTCCAATGTCGTCAGGGTTTAACGAGTCTGGCATAGGTAAAAATCAGAGTCTTTTTCCTGTTTAGAGAGTTTGAAAAAGACACAAAAAAGAAAACTCCAGGAGGCCCTTTTTGTAAGTTTGTGTCTCTCAAGCTCGAAAAGGTAGAAAGGAATACTCGAGAGAAGTGCTTGACCATTTCAGTCAAAGTGTACTTTTCGTAAATAGTGTTTCCAGTGTAAAAAAGTAGAAAACTTACTAGATACTTGACGTTTCATAACCAAGAATGAGCTCGAAACAACAAGAGCTGGACCATCTTTTCATTTTTAAACGGTTGGAAAAGAGCTAAAAGCAGACCTCCATTTTTATTCTCTTTAATGAGTAAAAAAAGGGAAAAATACTCGGCAATCTTTTCATCTTATACGAGTCAAAAAAGAGCTTAAAGAGGACTCATGAGAAATTTTCGCAGTATTTACCAAGCATGTATCGATCAGTACCTACATCCAACACACATGTTCCTGCATAGATAAACCCAAGCATAAGACCCATTCCAAAAGGATACATGATTAATGTTTGAAAACCTAAGCCAAAAACCATAAAAACCATAGCCAAAACCCTAAAAACTATATTTAAATCCCTAAATTTCAATAGAAAAGCTATAACAAGGCATATGGTAAAAACATAATTCACTTTGTTTTGTTTTTAACCATGGTAAAACTCCAAACAATGAGTACCTTGCGAGATTGGGTGTCGATTTCCAGAGCTGTGGTGATTCGTTGCATTCCAAACTCTCTCCAAGTAAGTATTCTACCTTTTCCTTTTGTGTTTAGAGTGCATTTCAAACGTAATTTCAATGTTTTGGCTGAGTTCGGAAAGAATTTTTTTTTCAAAAAGTCACCTCGACCATCGCAGATTCTCCCCTTAGGGTTGTGACGACTACGAATTCCCAACAGGCCAGAGTCAGCATCGTCACAGGAAAGTGATGTACCCTTGCGATGATCCGAGAAATTGTAAAGTGTCCAAATCAGACCGTCGCAGCTATTTTAGAAACAGCTGCGATGAGCATGGAAAACACAAAAATATTATTTTTACACCATTGTAGCGTATAAAAATGGATCAAACAATTTCTACTAAGAGGATGTTTGTATGTCCAGGGTGAAAAATGGCATTTTCATGGCAAGAACGCACACATGATGTAGGTGATGAGAGAGGGGCAACTAATCCTCAATGCTTGCATGTTCTCCGGAACTGTGTATTGCTCAAATTCTTCCTAATGATGTTATTGAGAGCGCAGTTAGACCTCCTAGAATTCTTAATTCGATCATGGAACCCAACAGAGGGTAAATTCATCATCTGAGGGCAAGAGGTTGAGTTTGACTCCACAGATATATATTTTCTTACTAGTTTATCATGACAAGGGGAGAGACCCTGCATGGGTAGTGTGCAGATCATCAGAAAGTCCTTAGACATGCTGATTGCATGAGCGTGCCCAGGGGCACGAAAATCACCCACTAGCGGGAAGTTACAGATTCCAACAATGAATGATCTGTCACTATGTCTATTGTTGTTCACGATAACAAAAGCAGTTCATTCTCAGGCTCAACATGAGGCAACTAAAAGACAACTGTAGTTTGCTTTAAATTGCCTCAATCCTACCATATTTGACGGGGCAGAGGCAGTGTCTTTGAACATGAAGAGGCAGCTAACTAAATGCTAGAGAGGCGAGATGAAACAGTTCGGGTACGGGTCGATTCTGATACTGCTCATGCTAGAGTGGGTACCCATACTTTAGTTACAAGACATGCAAGGAGGGTGGCCTAGACCATGAGAGACTTGAATCACTCAGTGGGCCCATGTGATGCTGTGAGGAGGCGACGACTAGCTAGTATCCCGGGGTCCTGACTTCATGGAGTGGCTACATCGTCAGCAGGTGGTGGTTGAGTATTGGCCTTACATAGGGATGGATTTTAGGGGAGACTCGAACATGCTGCTTCCGCCTGAAGAGTAGTGGGATGAGAGAGGTAACATACTTGGGTGGACCGCTTTATATTTTAGTTTTTTATTTTTTTGGATTTTAAACATATATGCCTTAATAATTACATTCAACTTTTATAGATATCAAACCTGAGAGACTGGTGGGTCTTGCTCCTACGACTCGGAGCAGAGAGCTCGCCTTGCCACCTCTAGGTGGAGATACAGAGGAGGAGATAGCCTAGAACTTAGAGGGCTTGACTAAGGGGATCCCTGACTACAGAGGGTTCGAGGAGATCCTGAGACAGTACCAATGACACACTGCGAGTGTGTCGAACAAGATTCATAGACTGCTCAGACGAGTAGTTCGTGCAGTGGTTTGCTATAGAGAGTAACACCTAGAGTAGTCTCCTAGGTTTCCCTTTCTGGTGTTTTGAGAGACATATGTCTCGGATTGGAACCTAAAAATATACATTATTTTTTGGACATATAAATTATTTTTTGAGCGCCTCGGTGCCCAACACATGATATGCATCGATTTATGTTTTATGGTCTCTGCTTATTATGTCTGATGTTTGTCTATGATTTATAATTTGTGCAAATGTCAACTTAATACATAATTTACTAATGCATCAGCTAATATTCATAACATCTACATAAAGGACAAAAGACATAATAAGCAAGAAATCACTTAACGCACCAAACCAAAAAGGGGACATTGGCATATGGGTTCATTTTTACACAAGCTTGAACCATGGGGAACTATGCTTGGATTTGGTTTCATTGTTTACACAAGCTTGAAATGAGAAACTATGCTTGACTAAGGTTCGTATGCCCCCAACATGATAATCCAATTGAGGTACATGCCCCCCAAGCTTCATTGCATTCAATGAGGTGGATGTAATGAAGGTTTAAATTATGAGATCTAAGAAAGACTTGATTGGGATTTGACAAGATCTCAATCAAAGACTCGATTGACAAAAGGGAATTGTTTCATTTTTTAACAAGGCTGACACAGTGAATGAACCATCCTCAAGACCCTTGTTTCATTTTTTTTTTAAGAGCTTGAGCCAAGACAAAAACTTTGCTCATCACCCCTTGTTAAATTTTTTTGTGAGGTTGACACATGAACAACCTATCCTCAGACTCCTTGTTTCATTTTTTAAACGAGGTCGACACAAGATCAGAACTATCCTCAGACTCATGTTCATGGGTCATATGATAACATGACTCCCAAGAGGTCTTCACTGGAAGGAAGAACCATGATTTTGGAGGAACACATGTCAATGGGCACCAACAACAGATCGGGTTCCAATGCCCCTAGTACATGATGTACGAGACCATCTGCATGATCATCAACAAAGGCGAAGACAGAACGGGTAGTCACATAATTGACCTATGGCAGGGAAGGTACTTCTTGCAAACAAGAACTAAGAGGGGATGATGGTTGTACAGGAGGTAGTTGGTAACCAAAGATCGACAATTGATCTATAGTCACAATTCTTTTGTCTTGAGGAAAACAAACCACACAGAAAAGTGAAGAAACAAGAGCCCCCATGACATAAATATAGTCACGTCCAAGGAGAAAATTGAAATCCAAGGCACTTTGGATGACCATCACATCTATACAAATGGTTTTGCCTCCCAAAGTAACTAGGAACTGTGGAAGGATCCCCAAGGGTTGACTAATGCCTCCGTCGAAAGTTAACAGATTGTGGGTAACCGACACAAGCTGTGGGGAGCCCAAAGCTTGCCATGTAGTGGAAGGCATGAGGCTAACAGACGCACCTTCATCCAAAAGAGTTCCAAGTACTTTCGTATTATAGGCATGTACTGTAATCTAGAAAGGCACATAAGATGAAAGGTAGAAAGTAATCAAGTGACTCCAGTCGAAGGAAATGACAGAACTACTTGGTGGGGGTATCGCATGATTTCCCCCATGCTCTATAGGGATCGAAGAAGGACTCTCTTGATTAGCCGGGATAGGAGGTTCATTCTTTGATACAGGATAATCTGACGAGACGAGAAGAACATGAGCAGTATGATCATTATGCTCTTCTGGAACAGAGTGAACAACTAGTGGCGAAACCAATTCGACACTCTTTCCAACCAATGATTGGTCAGAAATAGGCACAACACAGCCAGGCTCGGGAAGAGCAGGATGGATAAGAGATGGATCCAAGTCAATCTTTTTGTCAATCGAGAGAGGGTTAGAAGAGAACCTTTGATAGCTAACTGGAAGTTGAGGTGAAGAAGCTAGAAGACTTTCCAATACGCCAGACGCTTTATCCATGAGCGGACAAAGGTGAAGGAGATGATCACCTTCACATAGCCTACAGGGGAGTATACTCTTCTCTTTCTTCTTACCATTGCCAGTCAAGGATGCAACATCGACATGAGTTGCAAAAGACGATGAGGGATGTGCCATATCGTGAGACCATACTTCTAAGATCCTAGGAATACTAGGACAATCACGAAGAATATGGTCACCCTTGCACAATTTACAAGGAAATTTAACCTTCCGCGGAGGATCAAAAGGCTTTCCAACCTGAGATGTACTCAAAGAAATAGTTGCATAGGTGGCCACTCGCATATCTAGCTTCTTCTTCTTTGTCCTCCTCTTCTTCTTCTTAGCCTCCTAGTTACTGGATTTGGAACTTAAACCAGGCAAAGTAAGAGAGGAGGATGAAGAAATAGGGGAAGAAGGTGAAGGCTCAACCTTAGAATCATTGTATTGTGATTCAAATGAAGGAGACGGTGGAATAGGAGTCATGACGCTTGGGACAACCGAGGTTGAAAACAACCAAATGAGAAAACCGATGGTTAACCCAGGCAAGGACAATATTGCCATATACGGAGCACCATCATTTCCAAAAGAAGGAAAGGGACCAGGATTCCCATCTCGGGGGAGACCTTGACTAGTGAACTCTGGGAATGTTGCCATCGGGATCAACCCTGAAAGTAACTCTAACTGTAACCAAAAATATTTCGTGGGCAGTTAATTTTACGACATAGGAATGAAACTTGACCTTTTCATGTTTAAAGAGTCGAGAAAAGGATGAAAAGGTGACTCTATCATTTTTGAAGTTTAATGAGACTGAAAGGACAATTGCTTAGATGATATTTTTACTTTTAAGGAGTCAAAAAGGAACAAAAGTGACTGCTCTAGAGTACTAGACAAGAGATTTACCACACAAACCGTAAAACTGCATATACACCTTGGTGATCAGATGAAAGAGAAATGACCAAGAACTTTCCATATGACAGTCAATCTTCCCGAATGCTATGTTCAGTGTGTTATGATTCGTAAGGCAACAAACTTGGCCTCCTATGGATAAGAGGATGATAACCTAGTGGGGTCTCCTGATATATACTCAATGGTACGGGGAGCACAAATCCGTACTAGTGGCTATTGAATCACAGAAGGAGGAATCACCCAACCTTAGCGGAAACAATAGTAACTAGGTTTAATGACGTCGGAGAACATCTCTAACCTAGACCTCTAGATAAGTGTGTGTTAGGTTCCAATGCATTTTTAAGTTAATTCAATAGGTGTTAAGAGTTAATCTTGGATTAAGTTTCAGTTTTCAGGCCCTACCAAATGTATTTCAACAATTTCTAGGATGCAATTATAATGAGTAAAACACCATTCCTTTTGATGAAAAACTACCTAAATGAGGGTAAGGAGTTAATTTCCAAGCAAACGCAAACCAAGACAAGCAAATGCAAGAACACCAGTGCATGCAAGCAACCCAATCACTAGGAAACATAATGCATCAATGCACTTATCCCGTAATTAGTAATGAAAGATTTGAAATTTGCTTCTAATTTCTCAATCACGAAAAATTCAGTAATGCAAATGCGCTTTCATCTTTGTATGATGTATGAATGCAATATTTTTTATTTTTGGAATTTTAATGACAAACAAGCAAGTGCAAGCCTGACTGATCCAAACAAATGTAATCTATGTTTGATAGTGTGGAAATCAAATCAATATGAGAAACTGGTTCAATAACCAAACATTAGAGACTAATTAGAAAGAAGACAAGTAGTAGAGCAGCCTCAAACAAATAAATCAGATGGTTGTGGATGAATCTTGGATGGATGATTAACCCAAACAAATGACTTCTTGATGAAACCTTCAGAATATTTAGGCCACATAGTCGAAAAACACAAGACTCAGGTAAATGAAACCAAGGAGAAAGTGCCTTAACCAATACGGTCAACACAAGTGTGATAAGAGACAAGAGATAGTAGGGGGCAAGCAGTGCTGGCTAATCTAGGAGGTAAGGCTATGAAAAAAAACCTTACATGAATCATTGCAGGGGTTGAACTAGCAACTTGAGATGAAAACCAAATCGTCGCAAACACAAAGCTAGTAACTGAGCAATGTCATCGCAAGTGTACACCTGTCTTCAGCGACGATCCAATTTTAGGAATCGTCGCAGCCGTATGATGGGATATCTATGACATACAGCTTAACCAAAGAGGATAGGCACAACTCGTCGCAGCTGTTAATGGATAAACAATGATGATCTCAATTAAGAGAAAAAACACTTGAAGAACACTAGACTTATCTCTCAGACAGTGAGAGGGACTACCAGATTGACTCAAGTAACCCAGAACACTGATGGTTGAGCCCCAAAATCAAGAGAAACTATGTAATTCAATAAAAAACAAATCAAGAGAAAAACAAGAGACAACACACAAAGGACTCCCCAGCAGAGTCGCCAACTTGGGATGTAGATAATGTTCCCTCTGCGGACAAAGGCAACCCCTCTAGCCCTAGAGTGGGTCTAGTCATAGCAAGACAAAACAACAACTAATTTCCTTAAATAGTCATTGTTGAAAGAGCCTATCTCAAACTAATGTTCGATTGAGCTTCCGTTGCACTGCTTCAGCTATCGTTTCCTTTTCCTCAATGAGCGATTCACCTGAAACAACACAAGAGAATAACAGAACACATAATAGAGTACAAAAATGACCTATTCACTTAGAGAGTCAAGGAACCATAAGCTATCAAATATATTTTACAAACGACATAGGAAATCACCATTGATTGTATTAAAATGAATAATAGAAAATCTCACAACCAAGCCTTGACGTCGCAAGCTTCCTCAAAGGGTCTAGCAAGTATGTTTCTTCAAACATTCACTCTCAAAAGGGTCTCCCAAGAGGCTGATAACTCTCTCTCTCACTCAAAAGCACTAGTAAAAGGCTAAGGAAATCCACAACCAAATGCTAAACTATCAATAATTCACACTACAAACTATCAATCTCACACCAAAGCTAGCTAATTTGCTCAATACCAAAAACTAGCTGATCATAGCAATGGTGAATGATTTTATAAGAGGAGGAGCCTCCATAAATGAGGGAGAGGGAGCTTATCCTCAAGGGAGGTTTCTCAAAAGGCGGAACCACCATCCTAAAGGAGGAAAGGAAAGCTTCCTTGACCCAACAACTAGTTCCAGAACCACCCAAAAGCATTCTGTTTGAACTAATTTGCCATATCTGGGTCATCACGAGTCAAAAACTAGGACTCAGAGATGACGTCACAGGGCAATAGTGTATTCATAGCTATCATCGTAAGAAGGATATTGAGGACTTGTGGCGAGAACTAAAATCCAACCATCGTAGAGAACCGATGTACCCCTGTGATGACATCGCGATGTTCTAGTTCATTACAGGAAATTGTCGCAGGCAGAATGAGGTTTACTTGCGAAGATCTTGAAATGGGTAAAAAGGGTCAATCTTCAGGATTAAAGAGAATTTGTTAATCTTCTTGAATGATTGGGAAGATGTGGACACATTTGTTTGATGTATGACACAGAGAATATGTCGCTCAGGGACTAACTTTATCTGAGATCAGAGGGATACAGGGCCAGTGACAAATTACTGTGTAACAAATTTGTTACACAGTAATTTGTCATTGGCCCTGTATCCCTCTAATCTCAGATAAAGTCAATCCCTGAGCGACATATTATCTGTGTCATACCTCAAACAAATTTGTCCACATCTTCCCAATCATTCAAGAAGATTAACGAATGCTCTTTAATCTTGAAGATTGACCCTTTTTACCCGTGTTTCATGATCGTCGCAAGTAAACCTCATTTTTCTTGCGACAATTTTTGGTAATGAACTAGAACGTCGTGATGTCATCACAGGGGTACATCTGTTCTCTACAACAGTCATATTTTAGGGATTGTTGTAAGTCCTCAATATAATTCTTGCAATGATAGCTCTGAATACACTATTGCCTCATGACGTCATCTCTGAGTCCTAGTGTTTGACTCGCAATGACCTAGATATGACGAATTAGTTCAAATAGAATGATTCTGGGTGGTTCTGTAACTGATTGTTAGGTCAAGGAAGTTCACCTTTCCTCCTCTAGGATGGTGGTTCCACCTTTTGAGAAACCTCTCTTGAGGATAAGCTCCCTCTCACTCATTTATGGAGGATCCTCCTCTTATAAAAGCATTCCCCATTGCTATGATCAACTAGTTTTTGGTATTGAGAAAATTAGCTAGCTTTGGTGTGAGATTGATAGTTTGCAGTGTGAATTATTGACAGTCTAGCATTTGGTTGTGGATTTCCTTGGCCTTGTACTAGTGCTTTTGAGTGAGAGAGAGAGTTATCAGCCTCTTGGGAGACTCTTTTGAGAGTGAATTCTTGAAGAAACATACTGGCTGGACCCTTCGAGGAAGCTTGCAATGTCAAGGCTTGGTTGTAAGATTTGCTTTTATTCATTTTAATACAGTCAATGGTGATTTCCTATGTAATGTGTAAAATATATTTGATAGCTTATGGTTCCTTGACTCTGTAAGTGAATAGGTCATCGTTGTACTCTATTATGTCTTTTGTTGTTCTCTTGTGTTGTTCAAGTGAATCGCTCATCAAGGAAAAGGAAACGATAGCTGAAGTAGTGCAATGAAAGCTCCATCGAACACTAGTTTGAGGTAGGCTCTTTCAACAATGACTATTTAAGGAAATTAGTTGTTGTTTTGTCTTGCTGTGGCTAGAGAAACTCCAGGGCTAGAGGGGTTTCCTCTGTCTACAGAGGGAACATTACCTACAACACAAGTTGGCGACTCCGCTGGGAACATTACCTACATCACATGTACCTTTATTGGCTTATCATGTTGGGGGCATATGAGCCTTAGTCAAGCATAGTTTCTCGTTTCAAGCTTGTGTAAACAATGAAACCAAATCTAAGCATAGTTCCCCATGGTTCAAGCTTGTGTAAAAATGAACCTGTGCACTGATGTCCCCTTTTTGGTTTGGTGCATTAAGTGATTTATTGCTTATTGTGTCTTTTTTCTTTTATGCGGATGTTATGAATATTAGCTGATGCATTAGTAAATTATGTACTAAGTGGACATTTGTACAGATTATAAATCATAGACAAACATTGAGACATAACAAGCATAGACCATAAAACATAAATCGATGCATGTCGTGTGTTGTGCACCAAGGCGCTAAAAAAATAAATGTATGTGCCTTAATAATTACATTCAACTTTTGTAGATATCAGACCTGAGAGACCAGTGGGTTTTTCTCCTACGGCTCAGAGTAGAGAGCTCACCTTGCCACCTCCAAGTGGAGATGCAGAGGAGGAGATAGCCCAGAACTTAGAGGGTTTGACTGAGGGGATCCCTGATTACAGAGTGTTCGAGGAGATCTAGAGACAGTACCAATGACACATCGCGGGTGTGTCGAATAGGAGTCATAGACTGCTCAGACGAGTAGTTCGTGCAGTGATTTGCTATAGAGAGCAACACCTAGAGTAGTCTCCTAAATTTCCCTTTCTGGTGTTTTGAGAGACATATGTCTCGAATTGTAACCTGAATATATACATGTTTATATGTTAGTTTTTTATTGTTTTTCGATTTTAAACATATATGCCTTAATAATTACGTTCAACTTTTGCAGATATCGGACCTGAGAGACCAGTGGTTCTCGCTCCTACGGCTTGGAGCAGAGAGCTTGCCTTGCCACCTCGAGGTGGAGATGTAGAGCAAGAGATAGCCTGGAACTTAGAGGCCTTGACCGAGGGGATCCCTGATTAGAGAGGGTTCAAGGAGATCCCGAGACTGTACCAAGGACACACTGCGAGTGTGTCGAACAGGATTCATAGACTGTTCAGATGAGTAGTTCGTGCAGTGGTCTTCTATAGAGAGCAGCACCCAGAGTAGTCTCCTAGGTTTCTCTTTCTGGTGTTTTGAGAGACATATGTCTCGGATTGTAACCTGAAATTAGTAAGCCAATCGATGGTCACAGAAGGTAGTTTGAACTTCTCTGCCTTGATCATTGATCCAAGGTGGCTCAAACAAATGTGAAGTACACTTGCTCCACAAAATTCTCATTTGTACCTATTTGAAAAGTTGTCAACAACAACTGTTAACAACAACGGGAATACAGACAACAACTGGATGGACTAAACTCCTGCTTCAACAAAAGAAACATATTTCACATCTTGTGAACACCTCCATGTCTTACATCTGCATACAAATGATGGACTAGACAACAAGCCCACAAAACATGCCTTTAAAACAAATTACCCTTCAAGTCAATCATGTAGAAAAATACCATTAGGACTCTTTTCAAAGGATGAAACATTCCATTATTATCTCCATTTGGAGACCAAGTCAACTTTCCTCAAGTCAAAATTGCATCACATGCATGTTACAACAAAGCAATTACCCTTCAAGTTAATTACACATACATGTTCAAATATAGGGAAAATATCAACATCCCTGTGTTCATCCATCTCATACTCATGCATGCATTTCATCCTTCAACTTTCACTTAAGCACATTGTACTTTCGAAGCTGAAATGAAATATAATGTTGCAGCCACAAAGTGAGCCTCCTACTCCACCCTTTTCCATTCACCTTCTTGGTGGAAACCTGCAACTTGAATCTCATCAACAAAGAAATGCAAATAGATGCATCAATAGATATGCAATCTTTAATTGGAAAGAACTCTAACCATTTCTTACCAATCCATTTCAAAGATCTTTTCTTTGTCTACACATCAGCATCAACATGTGAATCATTCTGCAACACGTCATCCATGGAAACTTTCTTTCCATTTCTGCCATCTTCTCTTTCCATCTTCTTCAGCTTTTGTGGAAGCATTGTTGGATTCAGAGTCCAACATTTTTCCGCAAGATGCCCTTTCTTATGGTAGTAAGTGTAACACATGTGCATCCTCTTGACAACATGATTTGTCCTGTCCAATGGACCTTTGGTTTTTTTCTTCTTTTCCTTCAAAAGTTTCTTGTATGTGGTCATTCTCTTCCAACATCTAGAAACATGATGGTTATCCAAACCACAAAAGGAACATGCAATTCTTTTCCCATATCTATGTGGAAATTTATCATGCTTTGCAAAATCAAAAGGAATATGATTAGAACTAGATTTATACCTACCTCTTTCACCTTTATTTCCTTCATGAGGGGGTGAAGCAAAGGAAGAAGTGGCTCCCTTTGGAACACTATCAATCTCTTCAAGGTGGTCAGAGTTTCCACAACTCTTTGGTTCAAGTGTGTGCTTATGAACACCTACATCCTACAAATGATGTTCCAAGCCATTACATTCCTCTTGAATAAAATATTCACACTCTGCAATGCAACTCCTTCTTGGAGTTGTTTCAATGGCCTTCATGGCAGCTTTGGAACTCTCTCCATAAGACTGTCCATAGTCAAGGCCCAAGTACTTAGGCCTTCCCTCAACCATTATTGGTTCAAGAATACCTTGTGCATGCTTACCCAAGCCTTTTGCTACATAGCCCATCTTGGACATTAACTTGGAACTTATGCCTTTGGTATGTTTTACAAAAGAACCAATATAAGCATTCTTAGAAGAATTTGAAGACAAACAGGAATGGTTTACCTCTTCTTCAGGCTAATACTTGACCAAGGCTTCTTTGGCAACAAAGCGCTGTGACTCCAACTCATGCATCCTTTTCAGGTTCATATTTGCAATATGAAGTTGCCTCTCCATTTCCTGCAATCTGTCAGAAAGCAACTGCTTCTCTTCCTTCATGGAATTCAAATGCTCTCTAAGTATGTTGCGTTTCCTTCCTTCCTCACACATTTCTCTCACTTGGTCCATCATAATGAACAAGTTGTTGCATATCTCCATCAAAGAGTTTTGTGATGTAGGAGGAATTTGAGGACTCACTTATAGAAGTTGTCATTATACCAATGAACAAAAGAACTTCAAAGAAGATCAATAAAGAGCTTATTTAAGCAACCTTTTGCAACAAACCTCTTGTGCTTTAAGGATTGCCTTAAGGTCCTTTGGGATAGAAGAACGCCTTCAGCCCTTCTTCCTTCTTGTCCTTCCTGTGCTAAGCTATCAAAAGCTTTCCCTTCACCTTTGTAAACTCAAACAATAGTCAGTCTAAAAGCATATAATCAACCTCTAACTAGTTAAACACCTTTTAGACAAGCAATCTTTGCTCTGTCAATCAAGCATTATGATATAACCTTCTTTGAAGGTGGGGTTAATCAATCTCAAGTTCTAATACCACCTAATCTGGAATTGGGGCACTTAGGCTTCTTGTCTAACTTACAAGAACCTCTCCCACTTCCAAAGCTTAAATATTCCCATGTCTTTATGATTAACCAATGTGGAATTAATAATATGCTTGAAAACATGGGTGTATGCTTATGTTTGTTTAAATTGTTTATGTGTTGTAAATGATTTTGTTTAAACCAATATAAAACATATAACAATGAAAAATGCAACAACAAGCATCACACATAAAACAACAAATTAATATGGAGTTCACCCAAAACTCTTGGGCTACATCTCCTTGAGCTCTAGTCAACTCAACTAGGCTCTCTGGGATTATGGCAAAGTCCTTTTACAAGCTCTTGGCTCAACTCCATTGTTTTACATAGGAACAATGGGCTCAGAACACCATCTCTCCTTAGTTTTGAAGCTCTCGGCTTTTCGGATCTCTCTCTGGCTCTTGGCTCTCTACAAATGAAACTCTCGGGCTTTTTACTTGGCTTCCAAGTGACTCCACTCGGCTGCCCTGCGCATTAGCTCTGTTTTCTCTTTCCCTTTTTTTCTACTTTGGCTTTGCTTCCTGTTTTGTCTTAGTTGCACCTTTGCTCTCTGCTAATGCCTTCAATTGTGCTCTCTAGCTCCTTTCAGGCATTTTCACGGCCTTTCCAATTCCCTAGTCGTTCCTCTGCATTTAAGCATTCCTTTGTGGCTCTACAACTTCCCTGCGTGCTATCTGTTCGACTGGCCATCTGGCTCTGTGACTTTGTGGCTCCAAATGCACCATTGTCTGCTAAAATGCCTGCTTGTAGCGTAGCATGATGATCAGGGGCCATTACAGAGGATTCAAAGCCGTTTTCCAGGCAAAAAATTCAAAAATGGGCAAAATCCCAATACAGAGAGATTTCTGCAAAATACACTATCGGACGTAAAATCCGAATGTCAAATTCCATTCAATCACCCCTAAAATCCCTATCGGGTCTGCCATTTGGTGTTATATTGCATGACATTGACACATTGGGCGAAATCCCAATTACATGGGAAAACAATGAAAAACCTGACAAAATCCTTTTATTGGACTTCAAATTCTATACAATCGGGTCCATAATCCCCTTTGGGTCCACCATCCATCGTAATATCACAATCGCATCATCACATGGCCAAATGGCCAAAAGCCCATTTACATGGGAAATACGTTGAAAATCTGAATTTTTAGATTTCAAATTTTATACAATCGGGCTTTGAAATCTCATTGGGTCCATCCTTTTATCACTTATCGTGATCACATATCGCATTCAACTCTGCCCGGGTTTCTTCCCTTTGTACATGGTTTGTGCCGACCTGATCCGCCAATGCCGATCCATCGATATCGATGATCGCAATATCGCTAGGCCCGAGGGTCTTTCCTTTGTTATTTTCATATGCCAACACCGATCCGCTGATGTTGATATCGGCAGTCACAAGTCGCATTGGCCCAGGGTCCTGATATCACATGAATGTCTGCCTCTGACCTAATATGTCAGAGATCGGTGATCAGGGGTCTCCCGCCTTCAGCCTATGTCCTACCATTTTGCCTTTTTCCAATGTTATTTCCCATATAAGCCTTTTTAGGCCATTTTTGAAGATTTTCCCTCTTTTTCAAAGGACAAAGGGCATCTTCTTCCTGTGATAACTTCTGCATCCTCTTTTGCCCATTCAAGTTGCAGTAGATTTAGAATGAAAAGATCTCTGCAATGGGGCTATTTGTAGGAACTTCCTTGGATTTTCATTTTCCTTAGTGAGGAACACTTAGACTTAGGATTCTATCCAAAATCCATTTTGGATCACTTTGTTCGGTAGTTTGTCCTTGGTTACTGTTGTTGTTGGTTGTCATTTCCCAGGTCTCCATATTTTATGCTGTATTGCCCCATTAGCTATGCTCTCTCTGTCTACTGCTGTATTTTTCATATAACTTACTACTATTTGCTCATCATCACAATTTATGCCAGGCTTCCACACCTTAATTTGTAATTTACCATTACCTTCACCTGTACCATTCTTTCCAACCAATCTTCCTTCCTTATTTTTTCCTCTATTTATTCTATTTGAATCTTATTGTATGAGTCTCCATAACTCATCAATTTCTTTGTCCACTTCGCTTCTCAGATGATGAATACTATTCTTCTGCAACTGGATGTGTTCTTTCATATGAAAATCATAATCCATGTGCCAATATTTTTCCATATACATTTCTAAAATGTACAAATGCCTTCTCCATTGGTCCCCTACAATAATTCTAGATCCTTCTTTTGGTTTCTCATTCATGGCTTCACCACTTCTTTACTTCAATTCTCAGTATACCCGCAATTCCACAAATTTCTTGAAAACTAAGAATTCTTCCTGCTTGCTTAGATACTTGGAATACCTCTTCTTCTAGTAACTAAATTTTTGCACCCTTAATGATTATGGCATCATATTTGTCTGCTTCCGAAATGTCATTTTCAGCCTCTTCTTCATCAATAACTCCCTGTTGTACAATAGTAATCCTCTTACTATCATCTCTTAAACTCATCTCTAGTTCAACAATTCCATACTGTAAATTGAACATCATTCCATTTTTCTGAGACATTCTGATCTCACCCTTCCTTACTTTGATCTAATCTTCATAACCAACTCCTTGGTTCAGATTTACTTCACATTGCTTTGTTCTTACATATAAATCTTCACCAGAATCAATCAATTCATTAAACGCAAATACTTTACCCTGTTTCTTCATTATGCCAACATTTCTAACAACTTCTTTTCCATATTTTTCATTCATGACAACTTGTTCATTCTCATTCAGTTCTGGTTGTACAATCTAATTACTTATTCCTTGGTTTTCTTGCCTCTTCTCCAAAAGACTTGAATCACGCCACAAATCTGCCATCTCATTCACAATTTCTCACAAGAGCTCTGCACGATCTTTACTAACTTCATTGTCTGCAACATCTGTCTTTAGTCCTTCTCTACTCTGGATTTCTTCAAGGTCAATAATCTTCAGTAACTGTTTAACATCTACCAAGTCTTCTATATCAATCTTCAGTAGCTACTTTCCTTTGGCTTCAGTCCTTAATAGTTGTCCAATATTTGCATAATTCACTACAACTATGTTTAACAACCGCTTTTTCTCTACATCACAAGATTATGTGAATTTCCTTCTTCTAACTTTTGAAAAATCATATCTTCACTTTTCATTTCCCTTATGACAACCTTAAACAGTTTCCCTACTTCATTGTATCCTGCATTTACACACAAAATATTAGTTTCAAAACTATGAAACACCAAGGTCTCCTTAAATAATTTCATCATCAATTCTTCCAGTTGACTCCCACTTCCTGAATACACCATAAGATTCCCCAATTGGTTTGTATTAACTTCATCAGTTTTCCTGAGAAAACTCTTTGTTCCATATTCATATGAATGGATCTTTTCCTTTCCAAACACTTCTTTGATCTCAATAATTCCTTTTCCATCCTCCTTTTGATTTATCCTTTGGATGTCATCTGACTGGACATATTCCTTCACTTGACTGTAACTTTTCTCTTTATTCTTCATATTACTGTGGGTAGTCATATTTTCACCTATTCATATGACAGTTTCCAATAACTGCTTGTTTTCCCTCAAGTTTACATGACCTGCAAACACACAACAATTATCAATTTTTAAAATACAAGATCCGTCATCCTCTTTTGATGCTTCAAGCACCAATCTTCCAACATAGATTTTCTGGATTTCAACAGATCCTTATTGCTATGACTCCATTCCTTTCAGTCTCTCTTCCTCTAACAAATCAATATGAATTTGTTCAAGTTCCCTGAACTCGTTTATCATCTTTCCATTCCACCTCTGTTGCAATAGCTTCCACTTGACCCGTTTCTTCATTCTCCATCTGTATCTTCGATCTTCATTTGTCTTTCTTTGTACTCGAAAACTAATCTCTTGTTCTTCATTCTGCTGCCAGTCGCTATACTCTTGCAATCTAATGCTTTCCTCAAATTCAGTCTCATGTTGTTGATCATCTCTTTTAAATTGCTAGTTTCTTCCAACTTTATCCTGCTGGGTTAATACTTTTGTTTCCTTCATGTCTCTAAGGATACAACTTTCTTGTTGCTCTTGATCTTCCATTTCACCTTCAAATAATCTCTGCTCAATTCCTCTGATTTCAGCATCATAATTATTAATGTCGTCCTCTGTACCTACGATCACATCATTAATTGAAGAGTCTAAACATTTACTTAACTATATAAATGTTAGAGACATTTCATCCTCATTATGCATAATAACCATATCCTTTTCTTTATCAGGTTCTGAAAGCTTCATTTCTCCTTCAGGTTCCTTGAGCAATCTTTCCAAGAATTCTATTTCCATGTGAAATCTCTCCAGCAGTGCATCACAGCTTCCATTCTCAGCTTCATTCTTTCTCTGGTAATCCTCATGAGTTATCATGTTTTTTGCACTATCATATTGCAAAGTTCTTTCATCAATTTCATTGGACAAATTCATTTTCTTACCTCTTTGGAATACCACTATGGAAATTTCATTAAACTTCTGGTCCCTATCAACTTCATCTGCTTGTCTTACACCAAACAGAAATTCATCTATGAACTCTTTCTGCTGCAATAAATCAACACCTTCTTCCTCTAAAAGGAATTGTCCATCATACTTCACTTCAAGAGCTTCATTCCTGTTTATGACAGTTTCACCAGATTGTCCATCATCCTCTGCATATCTTGCAAACACACACAAACTATGAGAATTAAAATCACAAGGCTTCATTGCCTCATCTTCTTCCCCTATCAACATATCTTCTAATTGTTCTAAACTATTCCAATAGTTCATGAGATCTTCAGATGACCTCTCATTATCCTCTTCACCCAGAATTTCACCCTGTTCTAGTCTACAAATGGAAACTTACATTTCTACTTCTGCTTCTCTGAGGTTTTCCATCAACCACTTTACATGTCTTTGTTGTAGCCTTCTTTACAACTTAGGCCACTTCACTAGCTTCTCCTTCAAGACCCAACATAGTCTTTGATTCTCCTGTAGCAGCATTACTAATGCATCAAGTTCCTCTCTTATCTCAGCCATTTCCTTGTCAAGCTCTACTTGACTCATACATTTCCTATGGATTGTTTGAGCACCCTTCTCCTTCATTTTGTAGCCATATTTTGAACCTTCCATATGAATTTCCATAGCCATCTTCTCTTCTGTGTGAGCTCTACACCTGTAACCAATCAACTTCCTTCTAAGTTGACCTTCTCACCAAGCTTCGCCTCTGCCTAGTCTCCAAGTCCTCTTTCCTTAGAAATTGCACTGAGCAATCTTACTCTCTCTCTAGTTGCTACACTCACTACTCTTAAGGACTCCTCTATCCCTATCTATTCCAAGCCTCAGATGGAATGAGGTTCTGCTACAATCTCTAAGAACTTCCCAAAAGTTCTTCATATAGTCTTACTGCTGTAGTCCTGTGCCAAACTTTGCCATTCATTCAACTGCTGCTACTGTCATACCTTTGTAATCATAACTTCGTAAGAAAGACAACCTTGCTCTGATACCAAATGATGCAACCTAATGGTTGCCACACCCTAAACACCCTATCGGAACTCTTAACCCTCATAAATTTTTTATTACTTTGGGCTATACCCAGACTTAACTCACAATTCCATATATCGGAAGCATTAAATTTATGCCTTTTCTTTAAAAAACAACCTAGGTCTCAAACTATCAGAACGCATTGAATCATGGAAATGCATTGAAAACCCACTTCTACACATAAGTGGATCTCAAATATTATACACTCGCATCTATAATTATTGTCGGGTCCACTCCTTGCTAGACTTTCCACAGCGCGGCACTCTGATCTCCGAAACCTCCATTAGCTTCATCGACTATCGGCATATTGTTTATCGGTATTGCCAGTCCACTATCACTTTAACCTTCCAAAATGCGATCACCGATGAAATCTTGACCGTCGATCCAGTTCCTGATCCGACGGCTATACTTCTTCCCAATCAATAGACTTGCTCGATAGTCCTCCATCGTAGATCTGCACTTAATGGATCCGGCGATTTAAAATGATTTTGAGTGGAAAAGTAGCACAAAGAATACATGCCCAATAAGGCAGTTTTCTCACTCCTTCCGAGTGCTACGTGTCACTCGGTTAGTGGAATCGGGTGCTCACCCCGAATTACCACTTACCACTTCTACCTCACCTGAAATACCACTTTTATGTATAATTCCTCCTTTCTTCATCAAAGTTATCTGATGCGATGGTTATGTTTTGCTCGATAGCGATTCCATCCGCGCTGTTGATCTTCCAGATCTAACAGTTACTGTGAATCAACTCTGTCTATTCCTCTTTAACTTAGTTTCATTTGCAATTGATGGATTATGCGTTAAAATGCCTTTCTCTATCATACTCTGTTATGACATCCATATTACTATCATTCAATTAATCAATGGATTGCCATATATCCTTATAGTGATCGATGGTCGATCAGTATGCCTATAAACGGGATTTAAACAATCAAGCATATATATACAATAGAACTAAAAAATGCATAAATACATAGTTTCACACTCAGAATCAACTCTTTGTATATAAACACATAAACACATAATTACATCTTGAGGCTCTCCATTCCTCTCTGGTTTGATTCTTCTCATTGGAGCCTCTATTTCCTAATCTGCCTGTAGTCTTACAATCCCATTGTGAATCCTCTCCCTCTGTCCCCCTTTTCTTTTCTTTCAGAAAAGAAGGAAAATACATATATGTTCTATCTAACCATCTCCTTCCACAAATGAAGGAATTCACTATATTTCTAAAAATCAAATCCTACCCTAACTAATCATTCTAACTACCTGGCTTGATCTCCAACAGGGAGGATCACTTGCTACTTATTCCCAATTTTGTTCAAAACTAGGCAACAATTAACTACTTACATAGTTTGCAATTAATAAAATTAAACAACCAATTCTTCCTCCAAACGTTCATTAGCCACAACATGTGACCACACCATCACATTGTTGGTTAAGCCTAGATGCTCCTGCATCATAAACATAAAATTACGTGCAATATTTTGGGTGTGCATGTGTGTGTGTGAGAGAGAGAGAGAGAAGGGGGCCAACTACAAGTTATGGGGATGTAGGAAATGATTTCATACTAAAAAATGATTGAAGATAGTTGAAAGGATGTAGGAAAATATTTTAAACTTAAAAGTGGCTCCATGGAAAAGAAATCATTCTAGGTGGAGAAGGAGGTCAAAAGGGTATGAGGGACATGTGGCATTGAGGAGAGGGGGAAGAATGTTGATAAGCCTTTGATAACAGTTGTAAAAGTTAATGGTACTATACCAATTTTTGATTTGTTGAGCTGGTTGGCCAATGGAACTCATCGAAATAATGTGACTGAAGTTGGTTGGGACCAGGTAGTCTAGGAGAAAACTATTTTAGGTTAAATCAGAAAATTATTTTTGAGTATGAAATTGGCTTGGGGGGAGTACCAGGAGTGATTCTAGTTCTCGCAGGTTGGGAGTAACATCCTAATTCTCGTAATATTTAGATGATAGTCGAAGAGCACAAATAAGTATCTATAAATTTGGTTATCTTTCTAGTAAATGAAGGGTCAAATTGAATTCGGAAATAAGAATAGCTTATACAAAAGAAATGTACTATCTTGTGATGTAAATGTTCATTCAAATGTATTGTGTAAATTTTTTGTACAAATGTGCAATACAAAGTTTAGCAAATGAAGATTGCAAAACTTTGAGTGCATATTGGAAACTTTAGCCTACATAATTGGGTATTTTTATCCCAAAGTGTGTAGAACATAATCATGTATGCATATTAGATAAATTAATAGATGTATTTATGTATCTATGTAAATGACAGTTAACATTATTATGTGAAGACAAATGATATTAAAGGGGATTTATACAAAGATAGGATTGGGTTGGTCGTGGAGATAAGTCGATACTTTGCAACTTGTGGACTGTCCCATTCCCTTCGACCTAGCAAGGGTACAAATTGGAACACGAGAAACCATTGTTAAAAGTATGAACACAACATAAGGTGGAGGGAAGGGGTGTGTAGTTACAGTATTGTTATTATAAAAGAAAAAGAGCTTATACAGAACAACAGTCCGACAGAGAAACCTTTTTTTGCATTAAAAATATATGAAACTAGAACAAATTCCCAAAATGTTTCAATGCACTATATGCATCTACACACACACACACACACACACATATATATATATATGTGTGGTGTGTGTGTGTGTGTGTGTGTATATATATATATGTATATATGTATAGGTATATATAAATGTATATATATAATCCATGTATATATGGACATATATATTATAACATAAATATCATATTATACATATATATATAGAAAGATATATAACATATATATATAGATATTATATAGAAATATATTATATATATATATATTAATATTATTATTAGATATTATATATATATATATATGAAAGAAATAAAGACAAGATAAGAAATAACAATTTCTATTATACAAGAATCTTGAAAAATAATTGAAGTTGATAGTTCAGAATTTTTCTTTATCTATATCTACACATATATAGATTATATATACTATAATATACATATATAATAACTATAATAAAACATATATATAAATATATATATATATATATATGCAGGATAAGACAAGAATAAGAAATAACCAGATTCTCTATATATACAAGAATCTTGAAAAATAATTGAAGTTGGAATAGTTCAGACATTTTTCTTTCAAAACCTAACAAAATCTTATGACAAAAGAACTTTGATAACACATGCAGAAACAAACAGCTCGAAGGCCATAAGTTAAGGAAAATGAACTAACACTCTAGGCTGAGGCTTTGGCCCAAATATTTCATAAAAAAAAAATAATACAAGCCATAAATTGGTACAAACCCTCATCAAAGACTACATAACAATAAAATCCTCTATAGGACAGCTTTGTCATAGCACAATTATAGCCGTAACCATATCTACTTTAAATAGGAACACTCTTTGAGTATGGAACTATAAGTACAGAGTTGATAAATA
Source organism: Pinus taeda (assembly GCA_000404065.3). Classification (NCBI taxonomy): domain Eukaryota; kingdom Viridiplantae; phylum Streptophyta; class Pinopsida; order Pinales; family Pinaceae; genus Pinus; species Pinus taeda. The sequence goes on along the minus strand of APFE031190038.1, from coordinate 123,818 downwards.
CCCTTGTCGCATCTAATTATAATAGTGAAAGTCACACCTGGTGGCTTGAATAAATCAATATGAAGGAAATACAATGCAAAGAAAAAGAATATGAAACCTAAATCAGTGCAAGACAGGATACTCCAAGAATTCCTATGTATTTAAAGAACAAAAAGGAACCATTCACACTGTTCAGAAATAAAAACAATGAAAAACCTAGCTATTGTAGTTAAAGATTACCTGAAGGAGTACTTGATGGGTAAAGACATTCTTGTGCTTGAAGGGAGTCAATGGAGTAGAGCTACATAGTTCCATTCTCTTCCGTGCATAGTTAAACCAATAAATCTTAAATAAAAGCCATTACAATCATATAAAATAATAAATTAAAATAGAAGTGAAACCTGAAAAGGTGAAATTAGGGTTTTACCAAGAGGGCTACAACAAGAAATGGGTTCTGAAGGCACTCCATGCATCATTTGAGTAACATACAGTCTAGAGGAGCATGGTATGTAGTCAACAACACTATAGATTAAGGTAAATTGATAAAAGCCTAAAGGAATTCTAGAGGAGGGTGATAGAACAGGTGTTGAGTCGAATGACGGACCTAAGGCACACGAGAGGAGAGCGTAGTTACCCTCTCAATCCCTCTCGTTATCCTTAGCTGTGGATCAATCACTGAACGTCTGCCACCATAGATCTATCATTGATCGCGAGAGAAGATGTCGTCGTAGATATATCATCAACCCCAAGACGAGAGACGCCTCATGATGGAGGATTGAATGGGTTTATCGAACCTTCGTAGGGCCTAGGTTGTGAAGAACCCATGGTTGAAACTTAGTTAAACACCTATATTATAAAATAAAATAAAAATAAACCAAATGCAGTGTGATAAAGAAATATTACTTTGTTACTAGTTGAATTAATTTGATAACTTCGTTAGGTATAAGTAAGTTTTTTTGGTGTTCAGAATATTACAAGAGGTATCAGAGTCAAGTTGTTACATTGTTAGCCTGACTAGGTGGAATATTGAGGGATAATTTGTGTTGTGTATTCACAGAGGGAGAGAACCTCGAGGAGAAGAGGTGGTCCATCATTCACACTATCGATAAGACCTACTGTTGAACATGGCTTGGTAGCCTTGGGTGGAACTAATCTAAAATAGTGGATCGAACTGGGGAATGAATCTCATAATACAATAGTAGCATTGGTGGAAACTATATAAAATCTTAGGGTTGACATAGAAACCCTTCAGACTGAAAGTGAATGTTTGGTGTGTGAGCAAGAGAGAATCATGAAAAGCCTAACAAACAGGAAGAATCATTGAAATTACAAGCCCAACTCTAACAACAGCAACCATGTGGAGTCTCACAGGAGGAGGGAAGATAGTATACTAAAAGGGATTCAAACCCAAGAATTGGAAGGGAACTGACACACATAGGGAAGGGAGTCTGAAGACACCTCTGGAAGTGATGGGAAAAAGAAAGTGAAGAAACAGAAGTTTGAACTACAAGGTGAGCTCAAGAAGATAAATCGCCCAAATTATGATGATGAAGTTGATGAGGCAATGGAATATTGGCTGGTAAATATTATGAAGTACTTTCAAATCTATGAGTATAAGGAAAATTTAAAAGCTCGATTAAACATCTATCAGCTACAGGGAAAGGAAACCCTGTGGTGGGAGGAAGTAAAAGTGACGCATGGTATTAGTGAACAAATAGTCACTTGGGAAACATTCCAGAAGAACTTCAAGGATAAATATTTGACCGAGTGGTTTTACGATGACAAAGCTAAAGAGTTCCATGATCCGCGATTATGCCAGTTGACTTTGGATGAGTATATGGAAAAATTTACCTCTTTATTAGAGTATGTACCATATATACGTGAGGAAAAAGATAAATTCTAGAGGTTCATTAGTAGCCTACCAATGCATATGAAGCAATGGTTGGAGTTTGACAACCACAAAAATATGGATGATGTTGTAAGAAAAGCGTGAATTTGTTATCAGTAGATGCAGAAAAAGGACAACAATAAAAGTTGGATAGGTAAGAAAAAACAGATAAATATATAAAACAGTAGGAATAGAAACATTGTTAATTTCAAGAATACTTTTAAAGGGAAGCAAGGGAGAGTTGTAGAGAAGGGTCAACAGAAAATTTCAACCTCAAAATGAGTCGAAAAGAATGGAGAAATCCACTTATTATGAATGTAATCAATTAGAAAAACCACCTCTACAATGTTGGGGTTGTGGGGGACCACACTACATTAAAAATTGCCCCTATCTTGGTAAACTTGAACTAGTAACCAACATGAAAGAAGCTTCAATAGTGGAAAAAGTGGGAAAAATCATACTGAAAATTAATGCGATGGTATAGGATCATTAGGCAGAATATCAACCGAGCATGATTGAAATTGAAGGTAAGTTATTTAAACATATTGTTTCCATTTGGATAGAACCCAACACCAATTTAAGTTATGTAAGTCCTAAGGTGGTAGAACTTTGTTAGTTACAAACTCATAAATTTAAAATCCCATGGCTAGTTCAACTAGCCACGGGAGCAAAGAGACGAGTGTTAGCTAAAGTAGATAATTCTTTGGTCGAGTTAGAAGATAAAACTATAAAAGGAAACTTGAATGTTTTACACCTAAGGTCTTATGATGTTTGAATAAGAATGGATTGGCTGGAAGCTCACTGGTCTCTTGTAAATTGTAAAGAAAAGATGGTTAGTTTCTTCAATGAAGTAGGTGTTAGGTGTGAAATTCAAGGAACCAAGAGGCTTCTACAGTTGAGGACAATTACTACCTCCAAATTAGGAAAGTGTATATGAAAGGGATACCATATTTATGTGATATAGGTGAGTTATGCTAATTCTAAGGAAAAAAATAGCCGAACTGGAAAATTTTTCGATAGCTCAAGAATTTGCAGATGTATTTCCTATGGAGATACCAGGACTGCCACTAAAAAGAGATATAGACTTTACTATTGATTTAGTTCCATGAGTTACTCAATTTTCTAGGGCACCCAATAGGATGAGCATACTAGATCTCACGAAATTGACAATTCAATGACAGGAATTGTTTGATAAGAAAAATATACACATGACCCAAAAATGGATCTTGGATAAACCTCTAAGTCTAAAAGACTTCACGCAAGAGGTAAAAGGTGCAAAATGGCACAAATCCTTTGTAAATTAGAGGAAAATGAAAGTCATAGGCTACTCTCATAAATAGTCTCATTGTAGAGATCTTCTCATTCTGAATCAATTGCAACTTGAATGGGCGAAAACGGACTTCAGATGAAGAAGTTATCATGAAAAGAAGCTCCCCT
>APFE031190038.1:93367-109911 GCA_000404065.3 Pinus taeda | reverse complement strand
CCCACCTATGGTTTTGTGCATGATTTTCGCACATGTTTTTTGGACGCAATGGTTTTCAGTCCATGGTATTGGATGTGATGGTTTTCATCCCATGGTATTGGATGCTTTGGCATGTATAAATATGTATTGTAACATTGAAAGGAAAATAATGAAAATCAAGCTGGTAGTCCCGGTTTTTGGATCCAGGGGAAAATCTCTGTGCATATGTGTTTTTATGTGTTATGCTCTCGCATTGTTTATTTTTCTGTGATTTAGAATTCGTATGCAGGTAATTTCTGTACGGGGTTAAAACCTACAGGGAAAGCTATTGATAGCTCAGTCTAGGAAGGACAAGAAGGAGAAGGTCTAAAGACATTCTTCTATCCTAGGACCTCAAGGCAATCTTTGGAGCACAAGAGGTTTGTTGCAAAAGGTTGCTGAATAAGCTCCTTAATTATCTTGTTGAAGTTTTTTTGTTCATTGGCATAATGACAACTTCTACAAGTGGGTCCTCAAATTCTTCTCTCTTCACAAGATTCTTTGATGAAGACATGAAGCAAGAGTTGTCCACCATGATGGATATGGTGAGAGAAATGTATGAGGATGGAAGGAAGAGCAGCATGCTCAGAAAGCAATTGAATGCCATGAAGGAAGAGAAGCAGTTGCTTGCTGACAAATTGCAAGAAATGGAGAGGAAACTTCATATTGAAAATATGAACCTGAAGAGGATGCATGAGTTGGAAACATAGCTTTTTGTTGCCCAAGAAGCCTTAGTCAAGTACCAGCTCGAAGAAGAGGTAAGCCATTCTAGTTTGTGTTCAAATTCTTCCGAGAATGCTTATATTGGTTCTTTTGAGAAACATACTAAAGGCATAGGTTCCAAGTTAATGCCCAAAATGGGATATGAAGGAAAGGGATTAGGAAATCATGCACAAGGTATTGTTGAACCAATAATGGTTGATGATTTCCTTGTTTTTGAACATGTATGTGTAATTAACTTGCAGGGTTGATTGCTTTGATATGCATGTGATGCCATTTTGACTTGAAAGAAGTTAACTTGGTCTCCAAATGGAGATAATGGTGAAAGTTTCATCTTTTTGGAAAAAGAGTCCTAATGTTCTTTTTCTACATGCTTGACTTGAAGGGTCGTTTGTTTAAAGGCATGTTTTGTGGGCTTGTTATCTAGTCCATCATTTGTATGCAGATGTAAGACATGGAGGTGTTCACAAGATGTGAAAATCTGTTTCTTTTGTTGAAGCAAGAATTTAGGCCATCCAGTTGTTGTCTGTATGCCTATTGTTGTTAACAATTGTTGTTGGTAGCTTGTCAAATAGGTACAAATGAAAGTCTTGTGGAGAAGATGTACTTAACATTTGGTTGAGCCACCTTGGATCAATGATCAAGGCAAAGAAGCTCAAACTACCTTCTATAAGCATTCAGCAGGAGTTCTGTAGGAAGGCAAGGAGGAAAACAGTGTTTCTCAGGAAGACCAGCCCATCCAAGAAGGGAAATGGTCATAAAATTTGGTTTAATAGGCACTATGTAAAGGCAAGTGTAGGGAGGCTGAAAGAAGAGGGCGAGTCACTCTCATTTACTATTTAGATTAGTATATCAGTCTTTTGTAGACCAACAGTTCTTTTAGTGGGAAGGTGTGATCCAAAAATGGATCTTGGATAAACCTCTAAGTCTAAAAGACTTCATGCAAGAGGTAAAAGGTGCCAAATGGCACAAATCCTTTGTAAATCAGAGGAAAATGAAAGTCATAGGCTACTCTCAAAAATAGTCTCATTGTAGAGATCTTCTCATTCTGAATCCAATGCAACTTGAATGGGCGAAAACAGACTTCAGATGAAGAAGTTATCATGAAGAGAAGCTCCCCTTGTTCCTTTGAAAATGAGGCAAATTCTTTCAAAAATGGGCTTAAGGCCTTAATGAATGAAATTTCATTGGAGAAGCCAAGCGGAAGTGTTATCGGACCTTGGCCTTTAAATGGAAATGCGATTGCCCATGGGCCGTTAGATCAATGGTGGAGATGGCTTCATCGCATCGCAATAGAACAGTGGAATTAGGCTGGACCTTAAGCCTCAAGCGATTGTGATATGCGATCGTGCAATATCGTATCACAATGTTCCATTGAATGTTGAAAGGACCCTAGGCCATTTACATATGCGATAGCGATACGCCGATGTGATCAGCGATCGGATCACACGATAAAAAGTGTTCTTGAGAATGCGATAATGCCGACATGTGATATGCGATGGTGCAATTGCCAAAATCAGTGGATCATAATTACATTGGAGCAGGGCCACATATGTTATATATATGCGATAAGCGATTATCCGGACCCGATGGAAAAATAGGCACTATCACATAAGATTTGAGATCCACCAAATGCCATTTTTCAATGTATTTATGCATATCTCGATATTTAACAAAATACAAAGGGACAGAGCCATTGTGATAAGCGACAGCAACCAATAAGCAGACCCGATGGGCGGGTGCAGTTATGAAAGTTTGAAGTCTGATATATTGTGTTTTATGAAGATTTCTCGTGTTTTCACAATGTTCTTTGTGTAACAAAGAATGACTTTTACTAGGGATTTCAAGCGCCGATTGCCCTCATCCGTTGTAGAAACGGGTGGCTACCTCCCTTGAGTGTATTATGCAATGATTATTGAATGCCAAAGAAGGGATTCGAGTAGCCTGTGGTAGGAAGACAGAAGGCCCAAAAGGGAAAACCAACAAGCAGCGCGATTTGGCTTTCAAGCCGTGAATGTCAAAGACACAGGGCTGCTGGGTTGTTCAACGGTGGCCAAGTTGTTGCTTGCTGCTGGGTTGTTAATCTCTTTGTTGCCCAAGAAGCCTTAGTCAGCAGAAGCAAAAGAGTAGCCTATGGGGTCACTTGGAAACCAAGTGAAAATCCAAGAGGGTTGTGAACTGATAGAGAACCAAAGAAGCCAGAGCTGAAGAGCTGAGAGCCAAAGATTCAGAGCTGAGAGCCAAAATCAAGAGCCAAAGAGCCAGAGTCAGAGCCAAGAGCCAGAACCAAGAGCCAAAGAGCCAAGAGCAAGAGCTTCAAGAGCCAAGGGATAAGATGGTGTCTGAACCAATTGTTTATGTGTAGAACAACAGGAGTTGAGCCAACTTGTAAAAAGGCTTATACCATAATCCTAGAGAGCCTAGTTGAATTAACTAGAGCTTACGGAGATGTAGCCCAAGAGTTGTGGGTGAACTCCAAATTAATATTGTTGTTTATGTGTCTACTTTATTGCTACATTATATCTACTTCTTTATTTACTGTTATATGCATTTATATATCAGTTTCAGCACAATAATTTACAACACATAATCAATTTAAAACAAATACAAGCATACACCTATATTTTCAAGCATTTCTTAATTCCGCATTGGTTAATCATTAAAGACTTGGGAAAATTCAAGCTTTGGAAGTGGGAGAGGCTCTTGTAAGCTAGACAAGAAGCCTAAGAGCCCCATTTTCAGATCAACGCCCTAGTGTATGACCATGTGGAGCTCCGAGACTTTTTTGTAAAACAAGGATTACACCTTGCAGCTATGCACCAATTATCGACAGCTAAATAAACTAACTATTAAAAATAAATATCCTTTGCCAAGAATTGATGATTTGTTCAACCAAGTCAAGGGTGCAATAGCATTTTCAAAAATTGATTTAAGATCGGGGTACCATTAGATTAGAATAAAAGAGGAAGATATATATAAGATTGTGTTCAACACTTGCTATGGACATTACGAATTCATAGTTTTTCCATTTGGGATGAATAATGGCCAACATTCATTCATGTGTATTATGAATGGAGTATTCCATCGTCATCTTGACAAATTTGTACTGATCTTTATTGATGACATTTTAATTTATTCTAGAAATATGGAGGAACATTAGAAACATTTGCAATTCATGATGCATACTCTGCGAGAACATCAAATGTATGCCAAATATAGTAAATGTAAAGTATATAAGGAACAAATACAATATCTAAGACATATTGTCACATAAGAAGGCATAGCAGTGGACCTAGAGAATATTTAGAGAATAATGGAGTGGCATGTTCCCAAGGATGTGGCAAAATTCGCTCTTTCTTGGGATTAGTAGGGTATTACTACTGCTTTATAGAGGGATTTTCTAGAATAGCCTATCGCTTGACATCTCTACAAAAGAAAGGAAAGGTGATTAAGTGGACTATGGAATGTCAATAGATCTTTGACCAACTAGGACATTTTCTAACTACTGCACCAATTTTAAGGATAGTAGACCCAAATAAAGAATTTATGGTTTGGACAGATGCATGCCAAGTAGGGGTAGGGAGCATATTGATGCAAGAGGGTTGAGTAGTGGTGTACGAGTCATGAAAGTTAAAGGATCATGAGTAGCACTACTTTGCCTATGACTTGGAACTTATGATGGTATTTCATGCTCTAAAAGTTTGGCGACATTATTTGTTGTAGAAGAAGTTTATTCTCATGACAGATCATAGTAGTCAACCAATTTATTTCATCAACCAAACTTGAATGCTCATCAATCATGGTTGATTGCATTTCTACACAAATTTAAATTTGACATTAGACATTTGAAAAGTAAGGAAAATTGGGTGGTCGATGCTTCAAGTAGGAGATTGAACAGTATTTATGAGATCTCCTTTAGTAAAATAAAAATTTATTTCTAAAATTAGATTAAAGAGGATACTTTAAAATATCCTGAATATCATTTCCTTTGGTAGCAAGCAAAATATGAAAACAACACTAAAAGGAAAGTAGGTTATTATATTAATAATGAGAATTTTCTAACATACATGAATCATATTTATGTACCGAATCAACAACTATCAAGTGATTTATTTTGGATGATTACCATCGAAGTCCATATGTTGCGCATTAGGGATACCAAAAGTTGATCACAATCTTAAGGAAATAATATTTTTGGCCAGGTATGAAGACAGAAACAACCCAGTACCTGGCATAGTGTTTGGAGTGCCATCAAGTGAAAGCAGAACATCACCATCCAGCCAGAATGCTCCACCCTCTGTCCATTCTTGAATCTAAATGGGAGATCATGACATTGGATTTCATTAAAAGACTACCAAATTCAAGAAGATAGAATGATTCCATAATGGCGATAGTGGACAAGTTGAGCAAAGCTACTCAATTTACACTAGTGCAATCAACCTACAAGGCCATACAAATTGGTGACATCTTCATGAAAGAAGTTTTTAGACTACACATAATACCCAAAATGGTAATTTTAGACAGGAATGTAAAGTTTACTTTCGCCTTTTGGAAGGCCCTTTTCAATGCCTTGTGCACTCAAGTGTAATTCAATACCACCTATCAGTTGCAGACTGATGGGCAAACTGTGTGAGTGAACTAGGTGTTGGAATACATGTTTAGGATGTATGTGATGCAGTAACCCACAAGGTGAGAAGAGTATATACACTTGGTGGAATTTGCGTATAAAAAAATTTATCACGCATCGTTAAAAATGTGCCCATTCAATGGGAATAGCCTAGAAGATAAAATGATATGAGGGCTTGATATGCTCAAGAATATGGAAGCTACAATGAAAAAGGTTTGACATAACCTCAAGGTTGCTCAGGATCATTAAAAAGATTATGCTTACTAGTGAAGATCCTATCGGAGATCATGTTTATGTAAGGGTGAAACCCAAATGAGGTACCTTGAGATGGAGTGGTTGCTCTAAATTAGCGCCTTGGTTTTGTGGTCCATTCCAGATCATTGCTCAAATTGGTCCAATAGCTTATCAATTATCCCTACCCAGTCATATATGCATGCATAATTTGTTTCACATCTCCTTACTGAAAAAATACATACATGACCCTAGACATATTATTCAACGAAAATATGTACATGTAGCGTAATTAAACATTTCTGAAAGTTGTTTTAGGTAATTATTTTGAGAAATAATAACGAATGATGTATGATTGCAGGTCTAACTAGATGGGGAATTCTCAAACCCCTACGTATTCTCGATCAGAGAGAAACGGTGTTGTGGAAATGAGTTATCCCCCAAGTTAAAGTAAATGGTCGCACTTTATCCTTGAGGAGGCTACCTGGGAGGGTGAACAATTTACGCAAGGAGCATATCCAAGCCCATTTTGGAGGCAATAAAACACCGAGGATGGTGTTTCCCTTGTGGGGAGCAGGTGTAATACCCCTTAGTTATTGGGGTAGCTCTCAGAATTTACTTTGATTTACTACAGTTTGGGATTAGAATAAAGACCTAACTAAATAAAGTACAGATGCATTGTAAACATAAAATCACTTTCAATATTTTTGTTGAATATATTACTATAATATATATAGATAAATATAATATAATAAATTATAAAGATAATATAATAAATATATGAAATGGGTCGGATACAAATTACGGGAAAAAGGATGTAGGAAAATATTATATACTAAAAAGTAATTGAAGAAAATTGGTGGTTGGCAGTTAGCTTCCCAATCTCACTTCGTGGAAAAGAAAGCCTTATTGGTGGAGAAGGAGGCCAAAAGGGTATGAGTGACCTAAGGCATTGAGGAGAGGGAGAAGATTGTTGGTAAGCCTTTGAGAGGACATTGTAAAGGTTAATGGTATTATACCAATTTCTCAGTTCTTGATCTGATTGGCCAATGGAACTCATTAAAGGCATGTGACTAAAGTTGGTTGGGACTAGGTCATAAAGGGGAAAATCTTTTTAGGCTAAATCAGAAAATTGTTTCTGAGTGTGAAATTGGCTCAGGGGATGTACCATGAGTGATTTTGGTTCTCACAAGTTGGGAGGAATGTCCTAATTCTCGTAATATTGTAGTTGATAGCCAAAGATTGCAGATAAGTATTTACAAATTTGGTTATCTTTCTAGTTAATGAACGGTCAAATTAAATTTGGAAATAAGTATAAGTTATAAAAAAAAAATGTACTAACCTGTGAAGTAAATTTTCATTGAAATGTACTGTGTAAATTTTGTGTACGTTTTCTAGACAATGTGTAATACAAAGTTTAGAAAATTAATATTACAAAAATTTTAGTGCATATTGGAAAATGTATCCTAAAGAATTGGGTATGTTTATCCCAAAGTATGCAGAACAGAACCATGTATGCATATCAAAAAAGTTAATATATGTATCTATGTATTTGTGTTAATGAAATTTAAAATATGTGAATATGGATGATATTAAAGGGGATTTATACATATATAGGGTTGGGTTAGTCATGGGGGTAAGCCGAGACTCAATAACCCATGGACTGTCCCATTCCCTTCAACCTTGAAAGGGTACAAACTGGAACACTGGAAATCATTGTTAAAAGTATGACCACATTGTAAAGTGGAGGGAATGGGTCTATAGTAGTTATAGTATCATTATTATAAAATAAAAAGAACTTATATAGAACAACAATCTAAGAGAGAAACCTTTCTATGCATTGAAAATATACAACACCATAACAGATTCCCAAAATGTTTGAACACATTATGTGTGTGTGTGTGTGTGTGTGTGTGTGTGTGTGTGTGTGTGTGTGTGTGTGTGTGTGTGTGTGTGTGTGTGTGTATGTGTGTGTGTGTACGTGCATGTGTGTGTGTGTGACAATACTGAGACAAGAATAAGAAAATAACCAAAATCTGTATATACAAGAAACTTGAACAATAACTAGAGTTGGCACAGTTTGGACATGTTTCTCTCAAAACCTAACAAACTCTTATGACAAAATAACTCTGATAACACATGTAGAAACAACCGGCTCAAAGGCCATAAGTTAAGCAAAAGGAATTAATACTCTAGGTTGAGGCCTTGGCCCAAAATTTTCATAAACAAAAAAAGAATACAATCGATAAAAAGTACAAACCCTCATCAAAGACTACATAAAATAAAATCCTCTATAGAACGACTTTGCCATAGCACAATTATAGCAATAACCATATCTACCTTAAACAATAACACTCGCTAAGTATGGAACTATAGATACAGAGTGGAGAAATGCCCTTGTCGTGTCGAACTGAAATAGTGAAAGTCACACCTTGTGGCTTGAGTAAAGAAATATGAAGAAAATACACCACAAAGAAAAAGAATTTGAGCCCTAAAGCAGTGCATGACAAGAAACTCCAAGAAGTTCTATGTTGTCAAAGAACAAAAAAGAAACCTTCACACTATTAAAAAATAAAAGAAATGAAAAACCTAGCTATTTTAGTTAAATATTACCTCAAGGAATGCTTGATGAGTAAATACATTCATGTGCGTGAAGGGAGTTGATGGAGTAGAGGTACATAGTGCCATTCTCTTCCCTACATAGTTAAACTAGTAAATGTTAAATAAAAGCCATTACAGTCATATAAACTAAGAAATTAAAACAGAAGCAAAACATGAAAGGGTCAAATTGGGGTTTTACTGAGAGGGTTCCAACAAGAAATGGGTTATGAAGGTGCTCCATGTATCGTACGAAGAACATACAGTCTGGAGGAGCAGGGTATGAAGTCAAAAACACTGTAGATTGAGGTAAATTGATAAAACCTTAAATGAATTGTAGACGAGGGTCGCAGAACCAATGTTGAGTCGAATGAGGGACCTGAGGCAAGTGGGAGGAGACGGTTGTTACTACCTAACTCCCTCTTGTTATCTTAAAACGTCGATCCATCACCAAACCTATGCCACCCCAGATATGCTATCGATCCCAAGAGAAGATGTCATCATATATATATCATTGATCCTAAGACAGGAGATATGCCATGTGGTGGAAAATGGGATGGGATTCTGGAACCTTCATAGGGCCTCGGTTATGAGGAACCCATGGCTAAAGCATGGTTAAACAACTATTGTATAAACTAAAAAAAAAAACAAATGCAGTGTGATAAAGCTAAATTGATTTGTTACTAGTCGAATTAATTTGATAGCTTTTTTAACTATTGATGAGCCCCAATATTGCAACAAGAATGTTGCAAATCTTGAGGCTACCAACTTAAATTGTCAAGCCAGGGTTCGTACAAACTTAAGGGTTTTGAAACTGTATGTGCAACATGAAATATGTCCTTCTTTCATTGATATGATGCAATGAAGTGAATATCATGAAATCAAACACTAAACTAAATGCAAAAATGGAAACATTAATCTACTTGTAGAAGGTGAATTAATACCCTAATTGCAGAATGTGGAATGTTGTTTTGAAAAAAGAAATTTCATCTTTTCAACAATAATGCTTGTAATTGAAACCTTAAGGAATCATGAATTCAAGAATCAAGTATAATCTACTTGGCATTGATGAAGCACCCTTTTTATCACTTTTTCAAGGAAACTTAGCTTTAGCAACAAAATCCATGTATATTTCATAAGAAACATTCATTGTTATTTAAATGTGGAAATTTTTCTTCTAATTCCGATTGCATATTTGTACTTGAAATGAAGGAAAAGGTGGGTACAAGAGGCCCTTTTTGCTATAGAAAGAGATAACTTGACGAATGCCTAAATAAATCAAATGAAAATAGTATGGGAAATTTATTTTTATTAATTATGATGTCTTAGGACTCCCTTCCAAGTGGAATCACTCCAAAATACCCTGTTAACATGTTCTTAAAAATAGAAGAAAAATACTACTCTAAAAACTAGAAATTCAAGAACTAGTGAGCTAGTTAACGTAACAAATGCCTACCCTAATGGACTGAAACTGATATGGGGTAAAACAAATTATTAACTTGAATTTTTGTATGACCCAATACAAATGAAATAAACTCAAATGAAACTCATTAACATGTTCTAAAAATATCATTAAATTACTACTATTTTGCTACAAGGGACTTCTAGAAATTCTAAATTTGTAAACCAATCCAAGTATCTCAATGATGAATTTGAATTTTAAAATTTTTTCTAAGTATGCATCATTCTTGTGAATTTGTAAATAACCTTCTGTAAACAACTCACTTCAATCATTTAACCAATGTATCCTACAACAAAAGAAGCATGAACAGTAAATGTAGAAATAAGAGATACAAGTGAAAAATACATTCAAAGGAAATAAATAAATTATACAAGAGGGATTTGACCCTCCTGGGATGGCCAAGCCCAAGGATATTTAGAGTCCTATGAAGGAAACCAAGCTTTAGAAGCTAAAAATGGCACCAAACATCATTATTTGAATCAATCCAAGTACATTCCCGCTAGAAATGCAAGTGGAGTTGCTAAATAACAAGTTTTATCCACAAGAAGACTAAGAAATACATTCCCCTAGAGGAAAATTAGAATTGGTACTTATAAAAATTGATGGGAAATTTTTTTCCTTGAAATGAGGAAGATTTCCTCTCCAAAATCCCTCAAATAATGGATTTGGTTCCCAACACTAGGAATCTGCAATAAATGACAAGGAACACATTCCTAGATTTTCTCAATCACTGGAGCTCTAGAATTTGTCAATAGTTTCATGATATTTTGTTCATTTATTATCCAATATTGGTCCTCCTATAGTAGAGAGCAAGTCCCTAGATTATATCCTCCTCTAAATTTTCATAATCTACCCAATATTCTCACAATATTCTACAAAAATAAATAATACTAGACACATAATATGAAATTATTTCTAAACCTTCCTAAGAACATATTAAAGCTAAAAAAAATTATTAAGTGTAGAAGGAGAGGTTTAATATAGCATTCATGTGCCTAAGAAAGGTTAGATGGGCCGTAATTTGTTTCTAATTTGGAGGCCCATCATACCCCCCTATTGAAATTGTTTCTCATCCTCTGAGTAACCTATTAATCCTCCTTGCACTGTGGTTCTTCATATATGCTAGCCTTTTTCATTATTTGTTTGTTGGTCCCTGTGTTGCTCCTCCTGCTATTCTTCTTTCTACTCTTCTATTTTCATTTCTTCCCTTATCTTAGTTTCCCATGGAACTTCTCATGTAGGTTTAGGTTGCTTTTTTTTCTTAGGTGATTCTTCAATTGTAATGGTTTCCATTTATGAGGTAAACACCTTACTTTTGGTTTGTCTTCTTGGTATTCTTCTTGCACTTCTCCTTGTTAAGAGAAGGATTTCTTGGCATCCGCTACCTCACTAGTAATGTCATTCTCATTAAATTCCAAGCCTCTTATTTCTAATACAAATCTATGGTCATAACACATCATATTATCCATCAAATTCTTATGAACACCCTTAACTACAAATTTAAATTCTCTTTCCTCATTAAGTTATGGAATTGAAAAAACTTAACAGAGAGCTCTTTATTCTTATAGAGGGATAAATGATGGTCAATAAATTGATGAAAAAGAAATGAACGATGTGATGACCAAACTGGTGACTTGGATACCTTTCGCCCTTGGAGAATTTACCATGTTTGTAGCAAATCATTTGCAGCTTTGTTGTGTTTATTTGTACCTTGTAGCATTTAATTAATCATTATCCAACACCCTAGTAGAATTTTTTTTCTCTTGTATCCCTATGTTAACTTCCTCTAGTAATCTGTCTATCTCATGTCTCAGGTATGTTCCTTCCTGTAGCAAATATGTCCTTCCTATAGAAAATGTGTTCTTCTTGTAGCAATTATGTTCCTCCTGTGGTAGCTCTATTTTCTCCAGTAGAAACCAATCTGAATCCTGTAGTAGCTATTCCTTACATGCCAAGTGGTTGTGGATCCACATTTTTATTCTTTTATTTTATTTTATTTTTTAATTTATTTATTTTATTATTTATTTATTTATTTTATTTTTTTCATTATTTTTTATTTTTTCAATTTTTTTCTCTATTTTTTTCATTGCATGCAAAATAAACTCAAAGTGCTTTGAGTTAATTGATTTGAGCCACTTACCCCTTCACACTCCTTGTCCTCCATCACTACTAAATTATTACAACCCACTTTATCATGTCCTCTTCACTATTGTCTTGTTCCTCTCACACATATGTGGGTGTGTTGGTGGAAATGTGAAGTTATCTACTAGATAAGGCTGAGGTTGCTTTGCTACTCATTTTGGCTATAAAAATAAACCTTTTCCTTCATACAATTGCAATACTTTTCAAGCTAAATTAAGTTCATAGTAAATTTTTAGAGGATTTCATACCTAAGCCTTACCCTAGGTGTGTTTTTGCTGGTGATACTAGAGCCAAAGACTATGTCTCAGATGTTGCATGGTGGCCTAATTCATCATTGATGCCTATTTTCAGAAGTTGCTTGCTGATGTGCCAATCCTTTGATGACTGCATGGTAGATGTATACATGAGTGAGGTTGTTCTTGAACATCTTCTGAGAGATCATTGCCTTTGTATGTTGCTTCAGGAATAATGGTTGACTTGTTGCATCCTTGCAGTGTTATCTTCCCATGCTTGTTGCTCTGTGCATTGGATCTATTCTAGAAATATTTTTTGACATGTACTTGACTCATAAAGGCTTGTCAACACGTGGTTGGTTTTTTTTTTTAATGGTCAATTAAGTGTTGTTTTTGGAGATGGATAGTGATCTTGTAGCAATCTGTAGAGGTCCTATAGCTGCCCTAAATCTGAGGAAATGAATCTCCAATGTCTTCATGATGATTGATTCTTCATTCTGATACTCTCAATTGTGGTCTTGTAAGGTAATTGCATGTTTTTTCATGACTGTATTTCTTCCTATAACAGTCACAAAAACAATTTTATAACAAAAACATCCTTCAAATAATGCTTCCAAGAACCTTGGTTGTAGTGATAGTAATGAAAGAAGGGGTGAAAATGGGGATTTTGCATGGACAAAGATTAATTTTTGGATGGAGAAGTGACTAAATGGTGTGGAGGATGGATTATGGAGGTGTGGTAGACTTATTTATTAATTCCCCTAAGGAAAACATAGTATTTGACTCCTCTCTCTATGTCGATAACACTCTTGCAGCAATTTTGGTCCCTCTTGTAGCAATTGTGGTTGCTCATGTAGCATTTCAGGACAGTCTCCTATAGTAGACTTGTTTTATCCATATCTCTCAAATGATAGACTAGATTGACCTAAACAAATTTGACCATGTTTCCATGATCCTTATGCACCTCCCCATAAAAGAAATTGGCCGAATGGATGCACAAATCTCAAGGAAAAAATAAAATGGTTGTAGGTGATGGAGGATGATTTCTCGAAAATTGTGCACTAGAATTTTCTAAAATTTCTTGAGCATGTTACAATCATCCATATGCATCTCGCCATGAAACAACTCATCTAATGGATGCATGACCTTCGATATGTGTTAAAAACAATTTTTTGCTCTGTGTATTTTAGCCTCCTGTAACATTTTAGGACAATGAGGAAAATGCATGGGAAAGGCTTAGGAATGATGGGTGGATGTTGTAAATAGATGAGGGTGATGGATTGACATGGCCTTGGTCCTGTTGGAGCATTTGAGCAAAAAAGGAGAACGCCCAAGTTTGACTTCCTTTGACTAGATTTTTGACCAAAATTTTCTTTTGGTGCTAACTTGATTTTGTTGCTTGCAAAGGTTGGAGAGCACCTACATTCATCAGAGAGGGATACGTGAAGAAAATAATTTTTTTCATTTTTTTCTTTTAGGCCTACTAGCTACCTCAATGAGGTTTTCAACTAGTCGATCTACCTAGGTGCCTCAAAGGAGGCTTTCACCTAGGATATTATATTTTTCTCTCTTTTCTCTTTTTTGAACCCGTTGAATGCCTCATGGAGATTTTAAATCAATGAACCAATATCAAGAGCTTCAAAAGAGGATTTCACCTGAGATTTTATTTTTTTTCCTCTTATTTTTTGTTTTTTCATTTCTTTTTTCTATCCCACTCTACTTGAAAAAATAAAATCTCTTTCAAGTATAGGAATACTTCCAATCGAGCCATCTGCACATCAAGATGACAAATAAACTCATGTGTAGGCTCAAAATATATGCTTTGACATGTAACTGAATTTTAGAGACCAAATTCTTTGACTTTGATGATATGAAGCACTATTGAAGAAGAGAGTTATGCTCCATATTGTTGATTTTTTGGAACCAAACCTCAATGTAGATTTGATTCCCTTTGTTCTCTTACTCATCTGGATCATTCTTCATGTCTTTTTCTACCATGACATTCAAATATTCCTCATTTTGTTGATTGTTCTCTTCAACGCATGGAGGATCTAATAGTAAACATGAAGGGACTTTCTCAATCTCTAATTTTGATGTCTCCTCTTCATCAAGTGCATCCCAATATTATTTGGTCTTCTCATTTGAATCTTCTTTTTATGAATGTTGTCCTTCAATGACTTCAAGAGAATATCATTTTTGTAATACTCTTCCTGAGCTAAGATGAATACCATTTTGATCAAGAGGATATGTTTGGAAGTATTGTACCTTAACATTGTAAGTGAGTTGAGCTACTTCCTTGTCTTAGTTTGGAAATGGTGGTATAGGTAGTTGAGTGGGAGTGGATCTTTGAGATGGATGTGGTTGAGGTTGTGGTTGTGGTGGAGGTGACTGTTAGAGATAGCATGGAGTTAGGTATGGAGGATTTTGAGGAAAATATTGAGGATATTGTGGGTTGCTCCCATAATTTCCTTTCCAACCTTGTTGCCAAGATTGACTTTCGGGTTGAGATGGCCAAGGTTTCAAAGGAAAGGGTGTGTTCCAATTACTTTGAGATGGATGTGCATAAGCTTTAAATTGTGCATTAGTTTCTTGCATCATATCTGGTTGACAAGGCTGCCATGGTCTTCTTGTAGCTACATAACATAGCTTCTTTGTGTTAGGCCCCTATACTACTAGGGTAACCCCTTATTTTTATTAGTACAAACCCCTTATTATATTGATATACCCATGTAGTGCCCATATTGTTACTATTGTGCCCCATAGAAGCCCACTATTGTTATTATTGTGCTCTTACATTATTATTGTTATGTCGGCTCTGATTATATATGACCCTTGATCTATATATAGAAAGGAGGTCTTTTCATTTGTATCATCCAAGAATTGTTCATTTGTGTAATGTAAAGGAGGTTACCCCCTCGAAGAGGCTAAATTTTAAGGCATTGATCTATCTTTTCTATCTGTTTGTGAGTTGGTTCCATAACATTTGGTATCAGAGCTTTGGATTCTAGGGTTTCACTGCTCCAAATAGGTCATCATGAAATTTTCGCTATAACTTTTTTTCTGCGACGTTTCAGAAGGGTTAAAAAAAAACATTTGAGAAGAAATCACATTGAACATCGGGTCCAAATTTCAGAGCTTTTCCCTCTATATTTGTAGAGATATGATCTGAGGAAGTTGGTCTTTTTGCAGACTCCTGAATTACATTCCAAACAGGTGACTTGAGGAAAATCATCATAACTTTCTCTCTGAGCATTGGATTGAAATTTCATAAGAAGGTACAGAAAGAGGATAGACTATAGTTTATTGTAAATATTGTTTAGAGCCAAAGGTCGAAATAGTGACACATGGCACATCGTACAAGTTCACTCTACTGAACTAGTCTATAATCAGGTCACTGTGGGAGATTTGGCATAACTCTTCCTTGGAGGGTCCAATTTGGATCAGACTGGTGGCATTGGAAAGAGGACACATAGGGCTACTGCAGGTTGCAATTTCAGAACTGGAAGAACTAAAATTATAGAGTCATAATCATTTCAAGTTCGAGATCCTAAAATCAAGAAAATGCGATATGAGGAAGTTTGATGGCAAGGATCCGGTAAATTGGATACTTCAGATGGAGCAATATTTTGATCTACATGGTGTACCACTATTACAAAATGTATGTATTGCATCTTCATATTTAGAACCGGATCCATTTTTATGGTGTAAAGGACTTTTTTCTCGTAAGCAACTTGTTACATGGTCAATTTTCACGGAGGAAATGATAACACATTATGAGTATACAAAGAGCAACACCTTCTTTAGAGCAACATCACAACAATTGGAAAGAGTAAAAGGGCTTTGTTACATAGTGGAAATTAAAATTATGGCAACAAGGAAGTTTACCCCTCACAACTATAAAGATGGAAGTGTTGTTTCTCCTAGCCTTCCACAACCTACAAGGGTTACACCACAATAATTGGAAGAAAAAAGAGAAAAAGGGCTTTGTTACAATTGTGATAGCAAATGCATTAAAGGTCATAATTGTGCTGAGATGAAATTATTTTACATAGAGTATGAAGAGGAGGAAGAAAAGGATCAAGAAACATCAAAAGAAGAGGATATATGCCAGGACCCAACCCCAAAGAAAGAAGAAATTATTCAGACCATATCTTGTAAAGCATTGGCAAGAATTACCACTCCTCAAACTCTCAATATAGAAGGACATATCAAGAAGAAAAAGGTGCAAGAAGTGAAAGATCACATCGAGAGAGAAGAAATGAATCCAACCATGTCTTGTAATTCATTGGTCGAAATTACCACTCCTCAAACTATCAAGATAGAAGGACATATCAAGAAGAAAAATGTTCAAGAAGTGAAAGATCACATCGAGCATCAAGAAATTAATCCGACAATATCTTGTAAAGGATGGGAAGAAATTACCACTCCTCAAACTCTAGAGATAGAAGGACATATCAAGAAGAAAAAGGTTCAAGCAGTGAAAGATCACGTCGAGCATCAACAACAAGGTCTC
>APFE031190038.1:57864-93347 GCA_000404065.3 Pinus taeda | reverse complement strand
TTATCTTTAGAAGAATAGAAAAATGCGTAACAAATATGTTGGGTTATGACTTTGACATCATTTATAGAAAATGGAAGCAAATTTTGTTGCAGATGCACTATCAAGAAAGGATGAGGATGTGGAAGCATTGTTTTGTGCTATTTCTATTATCCAACCAGATTGGATAAACGAAGCAAGGGATGAATGGAAGAAGGACAAAAAAGTATGGCCACTTATTCAAAAGTTGCAAAAGATCCCAATTCAAACAATATTGCCAGAAATTGAAGAGGAAGGAAAAATCATATTGGAACCTGGAGTAGTCATGAAAACAAGAACCCGACAGCTACGAAATTGATCAATTTCAGAGTATCTCATCATGTGGAAGAACTTACCCACTAAAGATTCCACATGGGAGGAAATTTTTTTTATACAGAAGCATTTAGAAGTACTCAAGCATTGAGGACAACACTTTTGAAGGTGAGGGGCATGTTAGGCCCCTATACTACTAGGGTAACCCCTTATTTTTATTAGTACAACCCCCTTATTATATTGATGTACCCATGTAGTGCCCATATTGTTACTATTGTGCCCCATAGAAGCCCACTATTTTTATTATTGTGCCCTTACATTATTATTGTTATGTCGGATCTGATTATATTATGACCCCTTAGACTCCTATATGTAAAAAGGAGGTTTTTTCATGTGTATCATCCAATAATTGTTCATTTGTGTAATGTAAAGGAGGTTGCACCCTCGAAGAGGCTGAATTCTAAGGCGTTGATCTACCTTTTCTATCTTTTTGTGAGCTGGTTTCATAACACTTTGGTGATTGACTTGCTCCATTGTCCTCTTGGTAAACTTCCTTCAACCTTGGAAATGATGGGAAATATTTAATAACATGTGATTCTGAATGGACAACACAAATATCGACATCTTATTTTTGCTCATCTTGCATTCTTAGCATTTTTACTTGTTCGCATAGATTGCTAATAATTTTTTATCTTAAAATTATCAAGTGAACTTCCAAGTTTATCTTGACTTACCAATCTTGATGTTGATTTACTTACTCTTTCATTTCCTCTTGATATGTTTGTGCATGTTTCACAAATCTCTACAAATGATTATTGGTATATATCACCTTTACTCATGAGATCAAGGAGATCGCTCCACTCATCCCTAATTTTTCTAAGTAACAGGGTTCTTAGTGTGTCAGATCCTAAATGATGTAATTTTTCCCTCTTAACATTATACATGAACCTCTCTATTAGATCCTCAAGTCTCTCATCTTCTATTTGATTCATTCTAAATATTACTTCTTTAAGATCATGATCTTTATATTTTTATAGCAATATATTTTTCATATCGTTCCATGATCTTATTGAATTAGTTGTAAGAACTTTGGACACCACATATCTCCACAATGGTATGATATTGTCCACTTTGGGCCTAAGCCCTCATGGATTTGTTTTTAGGCTTTACCCCAAAAGGCCTCATACCAATGGAGATATTTGTCCATCCTTATATACCCATGATTTTCCCCACTTCTAGTCAATGTGGGACTTTGGTCGTATACCCAACATTAGTCACTAAACTCATGAACCACTTAAGAGCTATACCATTCAATGTTGCCAGAAACTCAATTTTTTAATGTTTACCAAGTAACCATAAGATATACAAAGAATTTCAAATTCATATAGAAAGGTTTCTAGATACACTGACCTCATACCATGGAAGTTGGGAAGGAAAGATGGAGGGAGGTTTTTTATATGAACACTGATATCTGTATCTTGAATGGGAAATCCAAGAGGATCTTCTTCATTATCAACATCTCCATCCATTTCTTCTACCTTCTCTGCCACCTCTTCTTCTTCTACCTACAAATGTGGATGGTGATGTGGCTCTTACTACACCACGTGATCAAGTGGGGGGGGTTTGGTGTTGGAGAAATATATTTGTTTTATATAAAAAACTTTGAATAAGAATGCTAATGCAATGCAATTTTTTTTTCTAATTTGTGTTCTTGGAGAAATTAAAAGGAATCAATCAACTATGGAAGAAAACAATGTATACTTTGACACCTCCCCAGAAACAATGCCAAAAAGTGATGAGCCCTAGTATTGCAACAAGAATTCTATAATCTTGAGTCCACCAACTTAAATTATAAATCTATATGTGCAACATGTAATGTGTCCTTTTTTCATTGATCTCAATTAATGTAGTGAATATCATGAAATGAAACACTAACCTAATTGAAAAAATGGAAACATTAGTCTACTTGTAGAATTTGGAATGTTTTTTTGAAAAAGGAAATTTGATCTTTTCAACAATAATGATTATAACTGAAACGTTAAGGAAGCATGAATTCAATAATATAATATAATCTGCTTTTAATTGATGAATCACCATTTTTATCACTTTGTTTAAGGAAACTTAGCTTTAGTAACAAAATCCTTGTACATTTCATAAGAAAACATTCATTGTTATTCCAATGTGGAAATTTGTCTTCTAATTATGATTGCGGATTTGCACTTGAAGTGAAGGAAAGGTGGGTCTAGAGTGGCATTTGGTCTTCGTCAATCCTGGATTTAAAGCCTAGGGGTTATGATTCAAGCCTAAAAAAAAAACCAATCTTTTGGATCAAATCTGGTCAAGTTTACACATGCAACAGGAGGTGCTATAGGAGGCCCTATTTTGCTATAGGAGAAGAAAACTTGTTGAATGCCTTAGTAAATGAAATGCAAAATATGGGAATTTTTTTTATAAATTAGGATATCTTAAGACTCTATTCCAAGTGGAATTACTCCAAAATACCCCTATTAACATGTGCTAAAAAATAACAAAATGTTACTACTCTAAAAACTGGAAATTCAAGAACTAGTGAGCTAATTAACCTACCAAATGCCTACCCTAATCAAGTGAAAATGCTATGGGGTAAATTATTTTATTAACTTGAATTTTTTATAACCAAATAGAAGTGGAATCAACTCAAATGAATCTCATTAACACGTTCTAAAAAAAGTAGAAAATTGCTACTATTTTGCTACAAGGGACTTCCAGAAATTTTAGATTTGTGAATTAGTAAACCAATCGAAGCAGCTCAATGACGAAGATGACTTTTAAAAATCATTATAAGGATGCATCATGATTTTGAATCTTTAAATAACCTGTAAAATAAATCACTTCAATCGTTTAACCAATCTAACCTACAACAAAAGAAACATGAACAGTAAATGCAAAAATAAGAGATGCAAGTGAAAAAGACATTCAAAGGAAATAAAGAAATTGTTCAAGAGGGATCTAAGGCTCTTGGGATGGCCAATCCCAAGGATACTTCGATTTATATGAAGGAAACCAAGCTTTGAAAGCTAAAAATGGCACCATAATTCATTATTTGAATCAATCCATGTACATCCTTACTAGAAATGAAATTGGAGTTGTTAAATAACAAGTTTTCTCCATAAATTCAAATTTGCAGTTATACAAATTGATGGCAAAACATTCCCCTTGAAATCAGGAATATTTCCCCTCCAAAATCCCTCAAATAGTGGATCTCATTCCCAACACTAGGAATTTGCATTAAATGACAAGGAACACATTTCTAGATTTTCTCAATCACAGGAGCTCCAAAAATTATCAATAGTTTCATGTTATTTTTTCATTTATTATCCAATATTGGTCCTTATGTAGTAGGGAACAAGTCTCTAGATTATCTCCTCCTCCAAATCTTCATAATCTATCCAGTATTCTCACAATATTCTACAAAAATAAATAATATTAGGCACATAATATGCAATTATCTCTAAACCTTTCTAAGAACATAGTAAAGCTAAAAAAAACATTATTAAGTTTAGAAGGAGAGGTTTAATATAGACTTCATGTGCTTAAGAAAGTTTATATGAGCCTTAATTTGTGTCTAATTTGGAGACCTATCATCTATAAAGAGTTTTTATTTTTTTGGGTACGAGGAATATTACAGATCCCAATTGTATTTTTTTGGGGTTATATCCTTTGACATCTGTAGCATACAAACACTTAATGTAAGAGATGAAAACACAATAGGATCAAGGAGGTGTCACCGACAATGAGAAGGTCACCTTGAAATTTTATCTCCACCATCATTGGGACCATGTCAAGAAACTAAAAAATCGTGGAAAAAATCAAAAACACTTTAATCTTTGGAAATTGTAATACACATTAAATCATCTAATTAAGTCATTCAAATAAAAATTGGAATAATGTAAAGCTTGTAATTAATTCATCCAAATCACAAGTGTTATGCTTATGAACTTATCCAATCATACATATAAATCACAGGTGTTATTCTTGTGAACTTATTCAGTGCTACAATCAAGCTATATTCAAATTGATCAATTAATAAATTTTAACCACAAATAAAAATAGCATAATAAAGTGTCCAAAATCTAGGGTCATATAACCTTTACTTTTGATTAAACTAGCACAACCACATTTACATTAGTAAATGTGGTTGATATACAACAAAGGTGTATAATTATAATTATTATTATAAATTATATTACTACTATTAAAATTAATATTAATTATTTTAAGAATATTGTATTTATATTAAATTTTTGTTTAATAATTTTAATATAAATATTCTTAATATAAATATAAGTAACTAATTATTACTATTATTATTTATAATAATGTTTTATAAATATAATTGGCTAATTCTTATTATTATTATTATTTTATATTAACTAATTAACTTAATAATGTTTATATTAAAATATTTAATATAAATAGTGTTTTTTAAAAGATTATAGTAAGTTATTATCAATTAATTAAACTGCAGGATTTATTATTAACGCGAGACTAATATAAAAACCTATAAATAACATTATACCCTACAAATATGAACCCTTAGATTAATAAACTCAAGGGATTGATATTATAAACCCAAGAACATAATAAACCCAAGGGATTTATACTAAAAATCCAAAGGATTGTAAACCCAAGGAAATAATATTAAACCCAAGGGATCAATATAATAAACTCAAGGTATAAAAACCCTAAGGTAAATATTATAAACCCTAAAACAATGATGGTTGGCCATGATTGATTTTCATATTGAGAGAATATTTTTCACAATGTGACATTGGGCCATGGTTGACCATGATTGATTTTCACATGGAGACGGTCTTTGTAACAATGCGACGTTATACCATGGTTGATTTTCATATTGAGAAAATCTTTATCACAATGTGATGTTGGACCAAGGTTGGTCATGATTATAAACCCAATGGATTTATATTAAACCCAAATATTAATATTATAAATAATATGAATAATATATACCCAAGGGATTGATATTATAAACCTAAGCGAATAATAAACCCCAAGGCTAAAAATATTAAACCCAATATATATAAACCCTAAGATAAATATTATAAGCCCTAAAATATACATGGTTGACCATGGTTAACCTCTCATCACTTTTGCAATCCTTTTATGATTTAGGTAAAATGGACTGCATTGGGGATTGTCTTTCCCTACTTCTTTGTTTATTTCTTATTACGTCTCCAAATCATAATAAAACTCTTCTTTTCTTGAGAATTCACTTTTGTCTTTCTACTTGGCTTATTCTAAATTTATTGCTCCTTCTCCCTAGATGGCTTAAAAACTATGGACTTCCTGCAATATTTTGCCATGTGTCCAATACTATGACATGCATAACACCTCATATGGCAAAATATAAGAGGCTAGTGGATCTGATCATTTGTTACTCATGCTAGGTCTAAGTCTTAGATAGATTTTTCCTCTACTCCATTTTTTATACCTGCAATCAGTGGCCTTATGGAAAAACAAGTCACCAGCAAAATAATAACCATTAAACAAACTTGTATACTTTAATATTGGTCTTATCTGTAATCTTAGTTGTTTCCTTACTTGTGTGTGTCTTTATTCATCCTTCTTTTGTTGAGTATTAGTGTTGCTTGTATTAAATTCACCATTAATTCCCTTCAAGGTTTTGACATAACCTTTTGGACTTGTGCCTATGAGATTTAAATATTTGTTGTTTTAATTATGAGTTGTAATGTATCCAAGACCTATCTTAATTAGAGGAGAGTGTTGATCATTAATAATTTTCTCCAGTGATTCAAATGCCTTTACCCACTTGAGATTCAAATCTAGTTGAGACTTTGTTTTCTCATAATCTTTCCTTAGGGCCACAATTTCTAATTCAAACTTCTCGCAGTACCTATCTTTATCTTGAAGTTGTTTAATTAGAACCACTTCTACTCTTTTAGCTTCTTCTAGGTGAGTATTTAGAAAGGTTATTTCTTCAACAATATTATTCGCTTCGATTTCCTAGTCTTTGTTTATATTTCTAAGCCTGACAATTTCTTTCAATGCATTCATAAAATAATTTGTTTCATAGTTATTTGATTCACTAGCCAATTGATCATCAAGAGCCATGAAAATTTTATAATTAGAATAAGACTTTGAATCTTCATTTACCTCATCATCGGTTGCACTTTCACCATATTAGAGTAATTATTTTCATTTTTGTTAGAGATGTTCTTTCCCTTATCTTCCTTATCAAAATTATCTTTGTATTTCCATTTCGCTGCAAAGTGGTCTACCCTTCGACAATTAAAACACTTAAATAGAATCTTACCTCTGTACTTTTTGGTTCCCTTTTGTATTTTTCTAATGAAGTTTTCTTCTTCATTATCTGAGATATAGTTGGTTTTCTTTGATTCTTGTTTTTGCTTGCCTTTTCTTGTAGCCTTGAAAATAGCTTCTCAGACTTCAAATTGGTCCCCTTTTGTCCTAATTTTGTAAGCTCACAATATTCTATGAAGCCTTTACTAGGATACATGGTTCAAGTCCTACATTTCTTCAATCACTGAAACTTTGGCATCAAACTTGGGTGTTAGTGATCTTAGTATCTTCTGAAAATTTCAGAGTCCTCAAAATTATCACCAAGACCTTTCATAGTATTTACTACTTCATCTATTATGAGGAAAATGTTAGCAATACTTTCATTTTCATGCATATTAAGAGTTTCATATTGAATTTGATATAACCAAAGCTTTTCACTTTTTTCCTTTGTATCCCCTTCATATTTGTTTACCAATTTGTCCCACATTTATTTTGTGTTTTCGTACTACATTACCTTCACAAATTTGGATTATTCAAGACCTCCTATAATAGAATTGACTTCTCTGGCATTATTTTCATATTTCTTCTTGCTCGATTCATCTATTGGGATGGATCTAGGGTATTGCTAGCCATTTTGTACTACTTCCTAAACATTAGCTCCAAGAGATCTCAAATAAAACCTCATTCTTATTTTCCAAAATGTGAAATTTATTCTATTGAATAGATGTGGCTTGCTTCAGAAGACTTCTTCATGGCTTCCCATTTTTCCAGATCTTCCTTCTAGAAATCAAGATATTTCTTGAAGGACCGACTATGATATCAATTGTTAGAAATAATGAGAGGGGAGGTGAATTAGTACTTCATGACAATTCAACCTTTACCCATTTTTCACTCTTCTTTCATTTAACTAGTAGTACATTATGAAATTAGATCTATGGATAAGCAAGTAACACATGTAAACCATGAGAAACATATAATCATAACTGCAATTGAAACATAAGAGCACAACGCATAAATATTTCGACATAATCATCATCACATAGAGACACTAGAAATTAGGTGGAAAAACCACCATTGTTGTTTTCTTTATCTTATTTTCTTAATATTCATAAAATATTCTTTTACATCTTGCATTGACATAGGCTTTTACTAGTATGCAAGCTTCTACCTATTGGAGGCTACCACCTCTAATTGTTTCTACTGCTACCCTTAGAAGGAATATACTACTCGGTGACCAAGTTATCTAGCCACCACTAGAAGGAAGCTATCACTCCTTCATTGAAGGCTCCAACCCTTAGACTCTTTGTGCACCTCGTTTTAGAATATTTCACACTAGATCCACCTGCAACAAATTTAATCTTGTAGGCCATGTTTCATTCAATTTTCAAACTGGACCCACCCATAAATTTCTGCTCAACAACTCAATACAAATATGGTCTAAAAACAAAACTCTCTCTGTAATAACCAAATCAACTGATGGAATAACATAGCTACATATATTAGCAATCAACAGTTCATTGTACGTGGTATATAAAAACAATCAATATCTACTCTCATTAATAGAAACTTTCCATAAACCCTAGTAGCATCAAATTCTATACCCAAACATCAGCAACATTCTTTATCACAAGTCAATCTCAAAAGTTAGCATAAAACCTCAGCTTTATGAAGCCTCTTAGCACCTCATCATCATTTTTGATGACCATTAGAAATAAACATCAACCAATAATTTTTTTTTGCAAGGCACAATCTAGAAGTATCTCCTCAATATATATCTTAGACCAATCTGTAATACAAAACTGCTACAACCCTAGTACCAATCAAACACATTTTATGTTTCAAACCTTAGCTCATCAATTCAACAACATATGCACAATACATCAACAGTTCCAAACCCTAGCACAATCAGTAACAACTTAGTACCAGTAGCATAGTAGCAACATGACAATGTAATACTCTCTTTGTTTACTCAACATCCATGCAAGAAACTACACAATACATCAACCTACTCAACCACACAACATAACATCAAACCCTTGTGCATATCATTAGCCATAAAAGCTCACTTTGAAAACTAAGGCATGCAATCTCTCTATGATTATATTATAACACAAACATCCTAGCAACAATATACATCACTTCTTTTTACAGTGGACAACAACATTAGTTCAACCAAGGAAACCCTCTCAACAATTCTTCATTATAATGTTTCAACAAAGACATAACAATTACAAGGCTCAAACTCATGACCAATACATCAATGCATTGTTGTAACTCTAGAAGTGTTTTCTTCCTACAATAAGACCACTATTAGGACAAAATACCTCACTTCACAACATCAAATCAATCAATATTTTCCCATTATACTTGCTATAGGTATCTTTATCTCGAGATACATTTTTTCTTAGAAATCATACAACGATATCAACTCTGCAAACTGATATACATCTTACATCCCGCATTTATGCACTGCAATTAAATTTCACACATTGCTATAGAAATATGATTTGTACATGTGCACTACTATTTCTCTAGATCGCACTGCGATACAAACTATGCAAGTTATAACATTATGTCACCAGCACAGAAAAACTCCATATAATACAAAACCAAACCCTCAAACAATAAACAACCCTCAATAATGCATCAACTATCAACTCACTAGAAACATGGAAAAACAACCTCAAAGCCATACTACAAGGCATCCATGCCAGCAACATACATTGATATAGCCATACAAATCACATAATCAAATTTTCCCTCTGTCAATAAAGTCTAGTCCCTACAAAACAAAATTTTAAGCATACAACAACTATAGGCATAACTTTTGTGTTATACACCAACATCTCTTCATTGTTTTTCAATCTCTACTAAAAATATTGGTGCTATGAAATGCACACACACTCAATCTAATCAATCTATATTTTAAGTGCATTACAATTTTATATATGCACATGGTTCACGCATTGAGTTTCTATATCTCAGTTCATCGCTCTTTCTTTTTCATTGTATAATATGCCATACTATCCTCATCACTAACAAAGGTTAGGAGGAGGCAGTTACTATGATGATCTGACTCCCATAGTCACATTATGGAAATGGGGTTTAAATTTTTATCTTCCTTTTACCCTTTTGAAACTCAAAATGAATGATGCCAACACATTCATCTCATCAAGATGATTCCGAAGATATAAAATTTTTCCCAATCCAACTCCCGAATTAAAAATATGGTTGATTGAATTCATGCCCAATTAAATAATGCCACAACATCGAGCCTGCCACATGATGCCCACATGGATCCTTCATGGTTGTCCACGTCATAAGCCACCTGTCAACTACTGAATTGCTCATATCTTGACACACATATTGACCCATATTTTCATCTCATAAAGCTCAATTGAGGACTTATGAAATACATATAAAATCATTCAATCTGTGCAGGTGTGGGCCACCCTTACCAATGTGGACCACCCTTTCTACCTCACCCCGGGACTTCAATCCCAAGCATTCCTTTATAACCTTTGTCCCAACCCATCGAGATGATGTGGCATTTGGTGGACATGGAATTGCTGAGGGGTGTGTCAATCCTTAATAAAAAACCTAGTGACATGGTTCATAAGGTGTAGTAGATCATTAAAAGACAGAGATGGGAAATTTCTCTTTCCCCAAATTTCGTCTCCCTGGAAGGTTCAAAGGTGTGCTACAAAGAAAGGAGATGGGGTGACTCGACACTAGGGGAATGTTGCATGAGGTCCCAATCGAGTATAGGAAGGTGAGGGAATGAATTCCAAGTGGAAATGGGCCTGCATCACTTAACCATAGCATTGATGTCATCTAAGAAGGGGTATTCTCAAAGGAAGTGAAGAGTGAGTTCTATGGGACGGGTCAAGATGATGTGGCTTTGGGTTCACATGGAGGCAAAACATGAGTGCCTAATAGAAACCATAGAGAGTGGGCCATGCGACTGTTGAGTTGTCCCAAATGCTTGAAGGAGTAGCTACGCTAGGGTGACGTTTCCTAGAGGACCATGGTCACGAGCCTTGGTCGCATGTAGGCACATGGTAAGTTTGTGTTGACTTTGAAATTAAATAGAAATATTGTATGCCATGGTCCAAGGTGTCATTGAAAGGGATATTCACTAAGAGATAGGGTGATAATATAATGCCTAAGCATACACATCATTTACAAGGTAGGAAGGGATTCTTCACAGCACTCTTATATGAGTACCTTCCCCACTCCACAGTAATGATTGGTGCACGCATGAAGGGATTAAATCCACAATTGAGTGAAGGAAGCATCTGCATATGAAACATATATATGTGTATGTAACCCACATACACATAAACATTATCCTTCCTAAGCTTGAAATAATGGACAAGGCTTCATATCCAATTATATAAATGATAAAATCAATAGAACATGGATTTTCCCATTCATAATCACTAAGGCCCATTAGAAAATTTGTAAGATCATAACAAATCAGAGGTTTGTAGGCCTCTTAGCTTGATAACAATAGCTAGAAATCAATCCCATATTAACTTATAGATCCATTGTTCCCTTGGCTATTAGTAAACATATAAAAAACTTATGAAAGCAAACAAGAAACCATACAATGCCCAAAATTTCTACAGAAAATCAACATTCCACACGTAGACAGGAAATCCCATTCCCGATTCGATTCACAAGCATAAATCACACATTGAGAATTAAATTATCATCGATATAGGCCTATAGTCAACAAAATGGACATAATTTATACATTTAGTTACAAGAGCTAGAGCATCACTTATCTTCTGCAATAGATAATTTTTCCAATTAAGAGTGGGACTTCTATTCTCCACCAAACCTTAAACAAGTTATAACCACATTCAATTGTAGTTGTCACGCTGAGCTAGATTCTAGTGCTTGAGGTGAAGTGCTTTTCGGATGGAAAAAAAAATAGTTTCTTAAACTAAAATAGGATGTCACAAGGTCACACAACCTTCATCCACTAGCTACCCACATTATCATTCACACTTTTCAAGCATATTCACTTCCATGTCAACATACCACAATGTAGAGAACTTTAGCTCAATTTCAAGAGAAAAGAGTCCAAAATAAGGAAGTTTCATCAATGGGTAAGTTGTTGATGGGTAAATAAATCACTCTCCAAGTGTTTCATCAGTGAGTCAAGAACCATAACTTCAGTCCCAACGATCTACTGGTGGTTCTTTAGCCCTCACAAGCACCTGAGTGACTCTTCCCAATCCAGTAGGTTCATCAATCCATAAACTTCCAGTGGGTTCTTCAGCCTTATAGGAAATCCATTGCTCTCTATGTTTTTTTTTACCTATCAAGAATATGTGAGGGTTCTTCAACTCTGTTTTAAATATCCTTCAATGCTCATAAAAACACTTTTATATGTTTCCTTCTCTGCACTCTTTCACTGCAATTTTTAAATGCCCTTCTCTATGCTCTTCCACAACAATGCCTAAATATTCTCTCTCTACCCTCTTCCATGGCTTCTACATGACCCTAGGTAGCTCATTCTCTCTATGTATATTCATGTGCATGAAAGTGAGAGAATGTATAAATGGATCATTGTCTCTCTATCCTCCTTCCACAATAGACTAATTTCCCCTCCCTCTCCACGATTCCACAAAAATAAATCTCCTTGGATCGTGCAACCCATGCCTATCTTTAAATTTTTTGTCCTTTCCTTACTTATGGTTGGAGCTTAAAGGATACCTTGTCCTTTCCTTGTCTCTTCAGTTAAATTTAATGCACATTCATTTCATTTAAGAACATTTCAACCAACTAGGACTGAAATTTAAAGCAACCATTCCCTTAAGAAATCTCCTTCCTCATGAAATGGAATTTGTGTCCCTCTCTCAAACATGTAAATAATTATAATTATTTACAATGAGAGAAATATTAACCAAGGGATTTCACAATCATGTGCACACCATATTTCACACCATTTCAAGGCCACAATGTGCACTCTTCAGATGTGCGACAATATTACTCCATGCGCACATATGCTCTTCTTCATTGCAACTACAGTTTTCTCATTAACACATTAAAACCTTTGCAAAGATGCATACTACATAACAAAATTCTTCAATGTGAAAGTCAGTAAAACTCTGACCATGCTTAAGCACAATTCATGTCCAAATTTAAATATACTTGAACTAGAGCACACATACATTGATACATTGTATGTCTGCCTTCGTAGACTTAGCAGTCAAATCGTTGCATGGAAGTGGGTCCCTTGTCCCACAAACAAGGGGGTATCATACAAAAAAAATTTGTATGGCTTGGCCATGACCTTAAAAATAGATAAAAATAATGATAATAAAAATAATAATAATATATTCAATCGTGCATTCAGTGTCAAACCAAAACATTCAAAGCATCCCACTAGATCAACCATTTAAATAATTAACTAAGCACCACATGAAATGAGAACAATGAAGATAAAACAAGAAATGACCATTAAAATTACTCATATCACCACATGTACTAAGATATAACCAAAAGAAAAATAAAACCAATTGCATACTTGCTCAGATTTCTCTCTGGCTTGTACTCCAAATCACATGTCAGATCGTACTCCATATCATGCTCTAGCTATATCAATGGCACACATTTTCTAGCAATGATCCATTATAGAAATGTGATTTTGGTGAGGCATTTATAGGCTTATGGACGAGAGTTACCATGGGAACAATTAGCTGTGAACATTGATTGATTTTCCAAACCATCCTTTGAACCAAATCAACTTTTGACCAGATTGATAATAAAATAATATTTAACTATAATCCCACTCCATGGACCATAACCACTAAGTGTCGATCACCAATTCATTTACTACCTCCACGCATTTTGGATCCATCTGGATCATATTTAATTTTCCATCCAACCAGTGTGTACATGCTTTGTAATCATCAAATAGAAAATTAAAATAACATTTTGTGACCACATCGGGCCAACTCATTCATATATGGACTAAGAGATTAATGTTCTAAACAATTTTGGATTGTTTCCATCAAGTTTCGATAGAGTTCCTTCTCACATGAAACGAATTACTAAAGCATTTGATTTTGGTGGTAAGTCTTGTCAGTCAACTACAAGTGTATCAAAGTCTTGTAATTAGTCCACTAGAAGAGTATCAAAGTCCTATAGTTTCATGGTCCAATAATTGATAATGTCTATCAAAGTCCTGCAGTCAGTCCACTACAGGAGTATCAAAGTCTCATAGTTCAACAGTCCAATAATGATCATGCCATCACTTGAGATAAGCAATATACCACACGCAACCATGGAATAATATAAACAAGAATCAATAGTGGTCTCGCCATCATTAAGATTTGACATCAATACCAACTTTCCATAACACCAACAATTACTACACCTTCCCATTTGATACTTTCTTGGGAAAGGTTCACAATATTGAGATTTATGAACACTTGTCTCAGTTATAATCCATTGGAAAATATCAATCCCCCAAATCCCTTTGCTAGTTTCCCCCATCCTCATGACTTCACATAGTCTGTATCATATCAATTCTTCATTGCTTCATCATTTGGTATTTAAATTATAATTCAATGATTTTGGGTATTTTTCCCATTTATACTTACATGCCCATATAGGGGTCATTAACATAATAAATTACAATTACAATATCAACATGTATTAAAAAAAGGATGTTACACCACTCCCTTTAAATAGATATCATGGGCCAAACAATTGTTAAACCACATAGTAATAGCTATTAGTCTCAAGAATAATATGAATAATTGAATCACTTTATGTCTAAAACATATAATCGCCATTTAATTACATAACTAATGTATACTAGTAAATACTAAAGCCCCAATGGGAGCGTTATCTTTGTAGTAATGAAGACTAGCTTACATATTGTCACCCATCCTTTGTATATGCCACAATATCACAGTAAATTTATGGGATATTCCTCCAAAGGAGGGTGGTAAAGGCTCCTAAGGAAGTCTTGTTTTTCATCTCCTTAGTGTGCCTTACATGCTCTACCATGATCCTTCTCGTGTTCAACCTATTTTCTATCCTACTTTTCCTCTAACATCTCCCCTAGATGTTCCTTCATTTTCCATGAATTTTGACTATTTTATGGTTTCATGAATGTGGGGACCTTCTCCAACTCCTCTAGCATTCCCTCAACCCCTGGTGGGTTTTTTAGATGGAGAGAGACTTGCCTTGATCCCACAATCAATGCTTCCCACTTGGCATGACCTTATAATTACATTCTTCCATCATAGGCTCCTACAACTTCGCACCTAGCTTCAGTGAGTCCTTAGTGAATTTTTGCTACCTCTTGTAGCCATGAATTTCCAATGAGCTCATTGTCGACATAGAGATGAAGGTCATGGTGCTTCAGGAGGTTCCAAAGCATGATTTTTTGTTGATTCCTCAACTCAGAAATTTCAAAAGCACACCCTTCAGGAAATCTAAGAGGAAACTTGAATAGTAGAGGTAGCAATTTGACAGGAAAGATAGGCTACCCTGGACTTGGAGGATATAACATGAATATATCCTTATATTCTTGACACTATCAACTCCATGGGACACCAAAATAATTATCTTCATATAGTGGACCTATACTAGCATGTCAAACGACTACTAGGAAATATTCTCATGCACAAAATAAAATCCTAGGTAAATCTCATGTATATATTGGATGAGCTTAAGGATATCATGTTGAACATGGGAGGAAGTCTTGCTAAGATAGAGATTAGGTTACCGAAAATCTATCCAATTCCTACCCCATGCAAGATTGAGGAACAACCCATAAACCTCAATACCTCTTTGTCTTCCTAATGCTCGGGTTTTTCATGTTTTATGATTTTAATACTTGGTTCTCATGCTTTACCATCTAGGGTGTTAGTATCTTATTTTTAGATTTAATATGTAGTTTCCTTAGCTTTTTGACTCAAATATTGTGAATTATAAAGATAATTCTATTATGGTTTTTTTACTCGTTTCTCCCATGGTGGGGCAATGTTATCTGTATGAACTTTCAAGGTTCAAATTGTTAGTTATGGTTAAATTTTGTTTCCCTAAATGCTATATCCTTTTGTCTCTGGTATGGTTTCTAGTATGGAAGGACAAAGAAAATAATACAAATATCTCAAATGCAATCTTTTGATATTTTCAATATAAAATTAACTTTAAAAAAATGCATACTAAAGAAAAAACTATTACCTAAAAAATTTTAAACCAAATAAATTTTGAAATTTTAATTTTTAGATATCTAAATATCCTAATAACATTAAATATATTAATTGAATAATGGCTGAATATATTAATATATGAATATAAAAGTAAAAATAAAATATATTTAACTATCTGTTGATGGGATAGAATTCGCAGCCAACAACAAAGGGATCTCCCTGGTGCAGAATCCCAACTAGACTCTACATTGTTTGGTTTAGGGATCCTATCTGGTATGTAGGCTCGAATGTCGTACAGGTGGTTGAAGTTTTCTTCGGACGAAAAATGGAATATCAATTAGGAAAAACATATAAATTCAACAAACACAAGAGAGAAATTGATGAATGTTCCATAACATGAATACCATAAATAGAAATATTAGAACTTCACAACATGAATCTTAAGTAAAGCGTTGTTAGAAAAACTTCAAATAGGATCACACATATATAAAGAATACACTTAAAAACTATGAACAAGTTCAAAATGGTTAATCATTAACAAACACAAGTGACTTCACAACCTATAATAAAATGATGTCAATATCAATAAAATAGTTCATCAACATGAGAATAGAGTTAACATATCATATACCATCCATGTGTTGCAAACAAGATTCACAACATAGGAAGATACATGAGGATATTCCACATCAAAATCTCATAGGAACCTTCAATTCATCAAGCTAATAATATCCATGGCATTGCAATATAAAGTATTCATCCAATCCAATACTGGAAGGAAACTATTACTCCTTGCAGTTATTAGAAGAGCACAAGTTCTCAAAAAAATATGTCCCAAGCTAAAAGTCCCCTTACAATATTCCATGAGGGCGTATTTACAAAAAAGAGGGTGACTTTTGGTCTACCCTTGACCCTTCGCCTTACTCATCACCTTTCGACTTCCTGGTGACTTTTATACTTCCTTATGACTCTTTAGGTCCTTAATTTTTACTACTCTATTCTATCGATCTATTTTTAACAAAATGAGAAAATCCTATCCCACCAACTTAACAATAGATAATTCTAGAATGTCTAAAGGTAGCTGCTCCATGAGGTAAGTCTGCTAGAGCTTGTATTCAACAGTTATGGGGGCTATCTTTGGTTGTTCCTCATCATGTCTATGCAGACATTTGAGGGAGCATGAGATTAGAGTGATTCTTTTGACATTAACCTGATTGGCTAAGGTCATCAGCTTTGTTTACATTCTCACTGGTTCCACCACATATCGCATGATGTTCTCCTTTGTAACTTGCAAGTCGTTTGAGTCAAAAACTTGCTTGTAGGTATCAACAAATGCCTGAACCTCATGTGAGATGTATTCTTGCTTCCATGCTGTCCCAACTGCCCTAATAGAATGAAACCCATTGTTCTTGATCACTCACTCCAAACCACTCAAAAGACATTGGTAGGAAGCCATAATTTTCTCTACATCTCTAGCTAGTTTTTCCCTTGATTGGATCTTGATGCAGAGATATACTTTGTTGTTCTGTATGGTGATCCAATATTTCGTTGGGAGTATTGTCAATGCCTATAGATACGTGGTGGTCCACTCATGAATGTTATCCAAAGATGTGACAACCTCCTTTAGCATGGAAAACCTTTCTTTTGTATTATTTTGTATGGCCAGAATGGGGAGCATAGTATGATGAAGTTTTAACATCTCATAAAACATCGCCATAGCTCCCCTAAGGGTTTCAAATTCATCTTTGATCGCAGCCTATAACTCCTTCATGTTGGAGTGAATCAAGCGGTGTGTTGCATTTTTTTCTTCCATTCTCCTTTTATCTTCTTCTACTTTCATGCCCCTCTGCTTAGATGCATAAATCTTGTTTTGGAGTTATGTGATTTTCTTATTCATCCTACCAACGTTCAACTCATTCGTGGTCACAAAAGAGGTCTCGACAGAGGCGATCATCTCAGGATTAAATATTGTATCTAGGAGAATTTCCTTTTCTGCGGTCACAGATAGAGGCTTCATAGGGATCTTGGCATAACGCTTTCTCCTTTCCTGCATGATCTTGAAATTGACCTGATCAAAAGTGATTTTGCTCAGGTCCAACACTTTGTCTTTAACTTCCTCAGGGATGCCTAGTTCCTTGAGAGAATGGTGCCCCCCAGCAATGGGAGTAGATGAGGGAGCACCCTACGGAGGTAGCTCAACTTACACATTGTACTATTGTTATTGTTTAGATTATTATTGAGCTTTAGGCCTCTTCCTGTTTCTTATTTAATTTATATTCTTCTTCTCTACTCTTTTCTTCATCTTCCCTCCTCCTTTGTTCCTCTTCTAGTTTCTTCTTTTCTTGTTCCTCCTGCTCCTACTTCTTCCTGAGCTCCTCATCCTTCCTATGCATCTCCTCTTTCTCCTTCCATTCTTTCTCCAACCTCTTTCTCTCTTCCTCTTCTTTAGCTTTCTGTTATTCTTTATTTTTTAACCTTTCCTCTTCTAGTTGCTTCTTCTTGTCTTCTTCTTCAAGTTGCTTCCTTTTCTCAAGATGGTCCTTTGGTTGTTGGTCACATGAATCCTATGACCATTTGAGTTCTTCTTCTCTTTTCCTTTTGATATCTTGCTTCTTCCTTTCCCAGGTCGCATTCCTCTATTCCAATGTCTCATCATCTTCCCCTTCATTTTGGTTTCATGGGGGATCTTCCATTTCTTTATCCTTGTGTTTTTTTAGCTTCCCTGTCGCCTTTTGCTTCTCCTTCTTCCTTTTTAGAGAAGTTGATCTCTATTGAAGGCTCATGTTTTCCTGAGAATGTTTAAGTCACTCATCATCTCTTTCTTATTGTTCACTAGGGCTTAGTTCTCCAGTATCATTGTACCAATTTCAAACTTGTCTTCGTGAGCATGCTTGGAATGTGGATACTACAAATTGAAGTTGTCCCTTTTGAAGTGAGCCACTACTACCCTTTCAAAGTCATAGGTGTGGTGGTTTAGAGCCACAAGATGATACCCCTTTACCTCTTCAGCTTCTACCTCCACTTCCTTAAAATTTTCAACTGTGTAAGCCCTGATAATGAGAGGGAATGCGGAAGAAGGATTCTTCTTTCCTTTGCTTACTGTCTTTGAAAATCCTTGGTTCATATGATAGAACAATTCCTGCATGAGTAGTCTATCCATGGTGAATTGAGAAAGTGCATGAGGGGTCTTATAAGAACCAAAAAATATGATAAACATCCCCTCTCGGATTGGGAACCTATGCACCACCTTGGTGATAGTCTCCATGGCTCTTTTCGACATGCAAGGGGGATCTTCCCTGAACAACACCTAATATAACGAGGCAATAAATGATTCGAACATGGTGTCGAGGATACCATTATAGTCGGTGTTCCAAAAAACCTTGTAACGCTAATGTACTAGTTATGTTGCAATTGTGGTCCAACTATCACACCAGTGATGAAAATGACACTTTGTGAAAACTACATCTAGGAGGTATGAGGCCATACGAAACTAAGACAGTTGGTCTGCCTCAGGCTACTTAGCTGTTACTATAGTGGTCCGTAATGCAGAAGCTAAGATGTTGGTCTAGTTGAAAATTTTACCCCTAGTGGCAATGACGTACATGATGGGGACCCATGTCCCATGTAAGATGTCAATATCAGCAATGATGTACAAATGGTTGATCATAGCAGAAATATGTTGATAAACCTTTTTTAGACCATTCATCTTGTATATCTGTTCACTCCTAACTTGAAACTTGGACGAGTCTTGGCACCACTCCTTCAGAGTATCCTTGGATGGAATTATAAAACCTGAGAGCCATTAGGTATTGAATTACTTCTCCTTCTCAAACAATCTGTAATCAGAACTGATGTCCACCAAGGAGATTACTGCAAATGTTGCACCTGTGTGGTCTGTTACTACCCATCGACATGTATCAGTGTTTTGTATTATCCAGTCAATGGTATTGTCACACAGAAAGACTAAGGTGTGTGAGGCCACCTTGTCGAGTCTAGACCTCTTGACGTTGATGTATACTTGGAAATGTTATTGGTCTTCAAGGATGTCCTGTTTAGAGAAATCCACGTAGATATCGTATGAGGAGAGCTTTGTATTCTTGTTAATGTTGCAAGAAGTGTCTCTGTAGATGTGGGGTGTAGGGGCCCAATGAACCTCTTTTACACTTTTTCTAGGCTTTTGCAAGAAGACTTCACCAATGGAGGTTCCATCTTGTAAGTGAAGAAAGACATCAAGATGCACTCAACATTAACGTCACTTGGCATTTCAAACAGATAGTCCCACGTTGAGAGAGATGGCATGAATAATAACTCCTAGTAGCAAGCCTGAATTGTAGCTTTTAGACTCCTTGACAAAACCCTTGGAGAAGGCATCCTTAGTAGGTCACAATCTCGGACGGATCAATGGTGTCACAGAGGTCATGAAGATGAGTGTGTTACTTGGTGACTTGTAGACTAGCAAACAAGGTTAGGTCGCATGGGTTGTTTATGGGTCACATAGTCGCAATGGTTATGTGGTCACATCCATTGGCCTATAATGGATTTTAGCCATGCAAATTACTTCTCAGCGCACCTAAATGAGGGGAACGAGGCTAGGGATGGGCTCTTGGGGACTCCTACAACTAGATGACTTGGCCCTGAGGGGATGTGAGCCAGTTTGGGATGAGTATAGAGAGATTGACTAATCAGAGGGGCTCTTGAGAGAAAAATAAAGTGGCCAACGTTTTTTGGTAAAAATGAGGCAGGACTTGGATAAAACCCCCGTAACTTGGAATATGTAGGGTCAGGGCAAAAGAGGAGGCCAAATGGCAAGAGGCAATGATTAACAGGGAAGGGAAGAGTCACCTCCCTGATAGGGTCATGTGCCTCCTTCAAGTCGTTGATCCTTTTTGTCCCTTGTGCAACCAAGATGAATTGTCCAAATGACCCACAAGCCTAACTATTTATAAGTTTTTTTCATACGTGTGGGGTTGTGAGGGTCACAGGGTTTCACTAGGTGTGATTTCAAACCTTTTGTGACCTTGCGACCTCAAGGGGTCACAAAGTCACAAAGTCGCATTGGTCGCAAGGTGCTTGGATAGGAAATGTTGTGACCTTGTGACCTAGAGAAATCGTACAGTGGCAAAGTTGCATGGGTGTGATAGGTCATGAAATTTTCCATCCGACCTAGCAATTTGACTTAATAACAAATTTTGGTAGGTCGCATGGTCATGAGTTTTAGGCTCACATGGTTTTTTTTTTATGCAACCTGCGACTTAGGAAAGACCACAAGCCTTTGAAGTTTTTTAGGAGTTAGGCTTGTGCCAGGATGAAAATTGTATAGGCCAAAGGAAGAGGTTTCAATAGTAGGCAATAGTTACAGGGATGGTACAGGGGTTCTAAAATTTTGAAGGGTTAGTAATTTTGGAGGGTTGTTGCAGTGACTATAAAAATTGGTGATTCTTTGGTAGAACCCTAGTATCTCCAGACGCCCTTCGTCTTGGGTAAAGTGGACCTTAATGAGTGTTTTGTCTTAAGGTTGTGGGTCCCACTGATGCTTTTGGGTCTTCCCTTCATATTAATCAACAATCTATTAAGACTCAGCTTATTTTCATGCACAGAATAAGGATGACCATTCCTACTGGCTCGATATGGACGATTTAGATAATAATATGGGCTTTAAGGATTTTCTATATGGTGGTTACAGATCTCTAGTGTTGCTCTGCCGCCAATGAGCCTAAACAGCACCCCGATGGAGTAACTACCTAGAAATCACAAACATTGCTCCGCTGCTAGCATGCCTGGACAATACCCCAGTGGAGTCATCACATCGCCTCTCTACGTAGGAATCCTTTCTTTTCCCTTTTTCCCTTATTAATTTAATTCATGTGTGCATTGGAACTTATTCACATTTGCTTGTTTGCACTTATTTGTATGGCATTTATTAGTCTGGGAGGACAAGGGATCCTGCCTTATTTTACTTGCAAGAGAGGTTGTTTCTGTTTTTCCAGAGACTTTATTATTTTCACGAAATATGTATGCTCATTAAAGTTTTCTCCCCCTCCACTTTTCAAGCCATCCAGATAAAGCTATTCATTCAAAACTTCCATCCAAGTTAGTAGTTAGGATTAACTATTGAAAGATAGGATACCACAAATGACATCAAGTTCCCCCTACGACAAAGTTCAACACTCTACCCTGGTTGCGACCTTAGGTCTAGTCAAGTGCAAACACAAAAGGAAACATATCTTAGACATTAGTGTAGGGGTACCTCAAATTCAGAGTGACATTCCAAATTCATTATTCAAGGCAAAATATTTTTAAAGGACTCCAAAACAAAAGGTATAAAGAGGGCAAAAGGGTAAAAAGGGAAGTAAAAGCTAATAAAAAGAAAGGACAGGAAATAAAAAATAGTACAGGGTAAATAAGTAGCTTCTGGGGCCCCTAAGTGAAGTAAAACCTAATATATTGGTCATTGATGGGAAGGGGTTCAACCCTCCCTTGTAGAGTCTACAGTGTGTAGGTGTGCTAGCAAATTTTTTCCTTTACCTAGAAATGACTAATCTACAAGGACTGGAACTTGGTGTGTTTACCTTTGTCCTCATGGTCCTTTTCCAATTTTAGGACTAGGTCAACCACATTGAACTCATTGTTCCGTGTGGATTTATTATCAAACCATCTCTTGATTTGGCTTTGGTGAACAACAAACTTTTCCCTAGCCTTTTTTCTCTCCTCTTCTAGTTTAAAGAGGGTATCGATTCAGTTTTGAACAATAGGGCAAGGGGTGCCTCATGAATCTTGCGACAACTAGAGAGCGAGAAGATATAGGTTTTGTGGTAAGATGGATTCTTTCCCATAAACTAGAAAATAGGGGGATGTTATAAGAGACGATTTTGGGGTAACTCGGTCATCCCACAAGGCATTGTTTAGGGCAATGTGTCCATTTATTTGGTGTGATGGCAAGGTCCTTTTGATGATGCAGATTAGGTTCTTGTTGGTGAATTCTGCTAGGTCATTTCCCTGGGGGTAATAGTTAGTTGAATTTTTAAAACAATGTTATTTTCAAAAGAAAAACCATACAATTTTAAAGACAAGAAATAAGTAGCATTATAAAAAACAAGGGAGGTTGGAATTCTGAACATGGCCACGATGTACTAATTGACAAAACATAATACCTCTTCATCATTGATTTTTCGTAATGTAATTTCTTTTACCCACCTCGTGAAATAGTTTGTGGTCGTGAGTATACCTATGTTTCTTTGATGAGTGTGGCATGATTTCCCCGATCACATCTATTCCCCATTGTTGAAAAGGTTCTTCCACTAATATAGACTAGAGGGGAGTGGTTGATCGAGGTTGTCTTCCTGCATGCTTTTGATAGATGGGGAATTTTCGAGCATAAGTGTGTGCATCTTTGAAAAGGGTGGGCTAGTAGAATCATGCCCTCATGATCTTATGAGCAGTGGTGTCGCCAACATAGTATCCTCCCATGGGCCCATCATGTAAATCATTTAGTACCCATTGGGCTTCATCATATTCCAAAAAATTTAGTAGCACGCCATGGTGGTGCTTACGAAATAGATTTCCTTGTATTAGTTGGTAGGATGTGACTTTGAGTATCATTGCCCTTTTCTGTTTAGCGGAAAAGATAGGAGGTAAAGTCCCTTGCCCTAAATATTGGTTCAAGTC
The DNA here is from genome assembly GCA_000404065.3 of Pinus taeda. Lineage (NCBI taxonomy): Eukaryota > Viridiplantae > Streptophyta > Pinopsida > Pinales > Pinaceae > Pinus > Pinus taeda. Next base: position 69,888 of record APFE031190038.1, on the reverse strand, counting down.
AGTGTACCATGGTGAAGATTCATGAGTATTGGTGAGTTCATATTGGTAAATCTTGATCTCATGATCCCAACCTTCTAATTATTTGTTTTGTTGGTATGTGGCTTCAACAGTTATTTTTCATAGCTCGTGCCATTTAACTGTGTGGGCAGGCTTGAACTCCAAGTCATATTATTGGAGGTAGTTCATCCAATTGGCCCTCCTTTTTCCCATTTCTTTTTGAACAAACAATGACCTAACACTAGGGTGAGGAACAACATCGTGACATGGTTCTCAAGAATATACAGTCTGAAATGTTTCACCGCCTTATAGACTACATATGCATACTTATCTATGTTTGGGTAGTTGAGTTATGCACCTTGTAGTCTCTTGCTCATAAAGGATATAGGCCGCTCATCGTTGTTACTATCCTTATGTATAATCATGACATCTAAGGATGAACCTGAGGTGAAAGTGTACAGGATGAAATCCTTGTTGAAATCGGGGTTGTAAAGGAAAGGTGCTTCAACAATAGATTTCTTGTTATGATCAAATGCTTCCTTCTCTTATTCATTCCATTTGAACATTGATTCCTTCTTTATCATATTTTGCAAGGGCTTGAAAATCTGGGCAAAATCCGAGATAAACTTGCAAAGAAAATTGATTTTACCCAAGAAGGATTGCATAACGTTTTTGCCAGTAGGGAAAGGGATTTGTGTGATAGCTTTCATGTGATCAGGATCGACGGTGATTCCATCCTTGGTGATGATATGCCTAAGAATATTGCCTTCTAGAACCACGAATATGCTCTTCTTGGGGTTGAGTGAAATCCAATCTTTCCAACGCTGCTCAAAGGTTTGATTAAGATGGTGAAAGTGGTCAGATCACCTCTTTGAAAATACCATGATATCATCTAAATAAATGACCATGCTTTGACCCATAAGACCTTTAAAACTTATATCCATTTCCCTCTGGAATGTTTCTTCGACACTGATAAGTCCAAAGGGCATATGTCGAAACGCGAACATTCCCCACTTCGTTCTGAAGGTGGTATTTAACCAGTATGGTTTGGCCAGCAGCACCTGGTTATACCTGGAGAAACCATCGAGAATGGGAAATTTTTCCAACCCATAAACTATTTGAATAATCTATTCCATGGAGGGAACTGGGTATTTGTCCTTGTCTGAAGCCCAATTGAGATTCCAGAAGTCGACGCACAATCAAATTTCACCGAACCTTTTTCGTACCAAAACAAGGTTTGACACCCATGTAGAGTGCCTGAATTTGAAGATAATACATGAATCCAACAATTTCTTCAGCTCCTTTTGAATGAAAGGTTCTAACGTGGGATGCACCTTCCTCAATTTCTGTTGAAATGGTTTGACCCCTTCTTTCATAGGAATAACATGTTGAATGATCCGAGTGTCATGCGTCTTCAAGTCATCGTATGTCCAGGACAATATGTCATGATACTTCTTGAATAGGATTATGAGGGACTTCATTTCATCAAAAGAAAACCCAACACCCAGGTTGATGAATTTGGGGTCGGTCTTAGTCCCAAGGTTAATTTGCTTGTGTGAAAGCGTGGAACTTTGTGTTTTGGTATTTGGTGGGCCCCAAAAACAATTTTAGAGATCGAATAATCTTTCTAGTGTCACCATACCTTTGGGCATAGGTTTTCCCTTGTGCTCGTTTTCTTCCTCTTGTAGTGCCCTTTCATGTTCCTCCTCGTCTATCGTTGCATCTTTAAACATCTTAGTGTTTTCCATAAAATCCAGTATCTATTGATCATCATTGAAAACATGCAAATTAGTTACATTATCTGGGACAAAAGGTTTATAAATAATTTCAATTGAAAAGACATCCCTCAAAGGTGTAAACCTTGTTGCAGCATTAGCTAGAGTATCACCAGATGTATTATTGAACCTAGGAACATAATTAATATTGAAAGTTTTAAAAGAACAGATCAAACACCATACCATTGGTTGATCATTTTTTAGGTGTGGTGACAAACAGTGAATCATGTTTCATACATGTCTTTTAATGATTTCAGAATCATCGATCACCTTCAAATATTTTGCCTTCATGCCAATGGATTTCTTGAGCCCAACGATCAATGCCTCATACTCCATAGTGTCATTAGTGCATTTGAATTCTAACCTACAAGAAATTAAAATTTTGTTTTTTTTGGAGTCCATGAGGATTTATCCTACATCAACTCCATCTTGATTCTTAGACCCGTCATAATATAGAGTCCATATTTCATTTCTAGTCGTATCTACATCTAGATTATTTACATCTATAGTACAAGTTTCATTAGCATTAGCTGGAGGGTAAGACAAAATTTCTAGCTACATATCAAGTGGGATGGGCAATGGCGAGGCTTGATAACACCGAATATCTGCTTCCAGAAAACACATTCCCAATTCTTCTTGAGAAAAACTAATCGGCTCATTCGAGCCCCCCATATCCATGAATGTATGCTTCATGTAAGTTTCATTGTTAATTCTTATATGATTTTTATTTCCTTTATAAGGCAGCCACAATTAGGACCAATCTATGGAAAAATATCCCTGGAGTTTACTAGACCAGTCCTTGCTGATTAGTAGACCATATGCTTTCGGGATGTTAACCACAGTTATGTCAATGCATTGGTGTATTTTAGAGTCGGAGGATAGCCTAATTATCACATTTTCAACTCACCCATGGCAGGGACTTGAGACCTATCCAATTAGATGATCTTGGCATTCCTTTTCTTAGGTTGAATGTTTAATTTTTTGCACATCGATAAGGGCATGACATTGGTTGACGCACCAGAGTTGACAAGGCAATTGTACACATTGTTGCTGAATATTTCGAAAGTTAAAATGAATGGGGGAGTTGACCCTATAGAGTTTACATTTGTGGCATTGACAATAGCTTGGAGGTTGACTAATGCCCAAGATCGACTGGGAGAGATAGCCTTTGACGAAAAGGCAGCCTTGTTGGTTGAAGATGAAGTAGCAAAAGCTTTAACAATTAGTTCACATTGGCTTTCTAGCTTGGCAAGCTCATAAAGTGAAATTTTGGCCCACATCTTCTTTATATCTTCAATGATGTTACACCCCAAGTTTGAAGGTGTGGTGCCCTCCAAGGATGTCTGTGGGAGTGAAGAGGAAAGGGCAGACTTGGACAAGGTTATGGGTGTCAATGAATTTCCTTTACCACTTGCATAAGAATCCTTTGGGCTTTGACCAAATGAAATCTAAGGAGAGGGAGTGGATGGATAACTTGAATTCTTAGGAGGAAGAATTCTCTTAGATATCATTTTGGGATTCAACTGCGTTAAGTAAGTCATTCAAAGCTAGAAAGCCAATGTGAACTAATTGTTAAAGCTTTTGCTACTTCATCTTCAACGAATAATTCTCCTCAGTAAATCCTTCTTCTTCTCTTCTAGGGTAGAATCTAATATTGGGCCCTTACTCTTGAGGTTGTAACTCTTTGGAGGCCTGAGGGGGGAAATTCCCCTGCATTAGCTTCTTGAAGGGATTAGACCTCTCCTCCATGGATGAATTCGAAGGTTAGAATAGTGGAAGAAACATTTTCATCGAGAAGTGTGGTTTATTATTCTGGGTCATTAGACTCTTCCTCATCCTCCCCTGTGGCTTGATATTCCAAGAGCTGGGTCACCATAATAGTCATGTTGTGGATCCATTGTGAGTAGGTATTCTCGGAATGAAAGGCTTAGTGGAAAGTGTAGAAATTATCTTTTCCCAATTCTTCCACATTGAAATTCATATTGGAACCTTGAGATGACTTCATGGGTGGATTATTGGTCTTTTGGAAGAAAGGTTTTTCTTATTTAATTCTTGATGAAGTCTCGTTGGTTTTCCTTTTCAATTCAGAGACATCATTCGTTAATTGCTTCAAGGATTTGGCTAACCCCTTGATGTCGACGAAATCCATGTCCTTATCACCAGACTTGCTAGTCAAGGATTGGGGTTTCTTGCTCGATGGCTTAGTCTCCTCTTGGGTGTCATGCTCAAGGGCACCTATAGACAAAAAAAATTTCTCTACTACAAGGGCGTCCACGAAATTCTCTACTAAGGTGGCCTTAGCTTCATGCTTAACAAATATAGTGATATCATGTTGCAGGGCCCTAGTATAATAGTCAAATGTAATAGAATCATCCACAACCATGTCTATTGGAAAATTATTTAAGATGGAAATAAATCATTGGTTAAAATCATTCACCTTTTCTTTCTTATGGAACTTCAATGTTCTCAACTCAGTCAAGAACATGGAAGGTGTCATGTCTTCTGAAAATTTTTCAAGAAATGTTTTCTGAAACTTCTACCAAGTTCGAATTGATGCCACAGGTAGGGAGTGATACCAGGTTTCACTTTAATTTCAAAGGTGTGAGGGAAAATTTTGCAAGCTACATCGTCGTATTGCACCTTCATAATTTGCAAGTCTAGCTAAAAATTGCTAATATGATCTTCAACTGTGGTTCCCTTTTCAAGGTCAAACTTCAGGAGGTGCTTCTCGGGGTAACGAGGCATATTGTGGAGGGGGACTCGAATACCTAAATGGGATTGGGCCATCCAAGATAAGGGTTGTCAGTTGTTGCCTCTCGGTGAGGGAGGAAATAAGACACAATTGGAATTTTCCTTAGAATCACTTTCAATGCCTAACCGCCCACTGGTGTGGGGTGGTTGTCTGCCATTACCCGTAGGAACTATCAAATGCCCTAAGTCTTGGAAGTTCTTGTTTTTCTAAAATTTCCCAATTTCCTGGGGAACCTGAAAATCTGCTCGTTACGAGGAGGATCAACATTGTAAAAATTAATGTGATTTATGATATTCTCTTCATTCCCCTATCCCAAAGGTACCTCAACTTTTCCCCTCAATGATTGGTTTTTGGCCTAGGTATCCTCTCACGTTGGTTGATTATTTTCTCGTGTATCTTCTTGCTAGGGTTGATTGTTACCCCCTGTGACTATGCTCCTTGGGCATTATCTTTCAGATGTTGGGGGGATTTCCAACCCCTCAATTAAGATTCTTTCTACAACGTCCACATAATCATCCAAAATCATCCCAATTAGATGATGTGTTGAATTAACTAGGAATCCTTGATGCGTATGGTGAGGCTTGGAGGTGCACAGATTAGGCAGGGATCTAGTGGCATGGATGCACTTCATACCACTGGTGAGATGACGCGTAATAGGGTGCAAAGCCCTCAAATGATCATACGTGACTACATAGAGAGGAGCTTCCTCCCTTATGAGGGCATCATCGAGTGGAGGAGGTTGGGAATGCCCAAGCTAGAGATTCCCAAAAGGCAGGCCAAAGATGGGGTGAAGAGGCATTTCAGGGGAAGCATGATGAGGTTGATTACTAGTTTGATCAGAAGTTTTTTTGCAAGGACATGTGTTGGTGTCAACCATTTGGACCCCTTCTAGGGCCAATTCTATTGATGGGCTTGAACTCTCTGCCAACATAAAGGGGATCTCCCCTGTGCAGAATCCCAACTAGACTCTACACCATTTGGTTTAGAGATCCCATCTGGTATTTAGGCCTTACTTCCATATGGGTGGTGGAAGCTTGCTTCGGTTGAAAAGTGGAATACCGATTAGGTAGAACACATAAACTTCAACAAACACAAGAGAGAAACTGATGAATTCTCCATAACATGAAAACCATAAATAGAAATGTTAGAACTTCGTAACATGAATCTTAAGTAAAGCATTGGTAGAAAATCTTGAAATAAGATCACAAATATCTAAATAATACACTTAACAACTATGAACGAGTTCAAAATGGCTAAGAATTAGCAAAAACAAGTGAGTGCACAGCCTATAGTAAAATTATGCCAATATCAATAAAATAGTTCATCAACATGAGCATAGAGTTAGCATCTCATATACCATCCTTGTGTTGTAAACAAGATTCATGGCACAAGAAGATACACAAGGAGACCACACATCAAAATCTCATAGGAAACTTCAATTCATTGAGCTAATAATATCCATGGCATCACAATATAAAGTATTCATCCAATCCAATAATGCAAAGCAACTATTACTTCTTGCATTTATTAGAAGAGCGCAAGTTCTCAAAACAATATGTCCCAAAAATATATCCCAAGCTAAAAGTCCCCTTACAATATGCCATGAGGGCGTATTTATAGAAAAGAGGGTGACTTTTGGTCTACCATTGACCCTTGGCGTTCCTCATGACCTTTCAACTTCCTCGTGAATTTTAGACTTCCTTATGACTCTTTAGGTCCCTAATTTTTCCTACTCTATTCTATCTTGTTATTTTTAACAAAATGAGCAAATCCTATCCCACCAACTTAATAATAGATAATTCTGGAATGTCTAAATGTAGTTGCTCCATGAGGTAAGTGTGCTAGAGCTTGTATTCAGTAGCTATTGGGGACTATCTTTGTCTATTCCTCATCATGCTTGTGTAGACAATCGAGGACATCCGGGATGAGAGTGCTTCCTTTTTCATTAACCTAATTGGCTTAAAGGTCATCAGCTTTATGTATATTCTCACCAGTTCCACCATGTATAATGTTATGTTCTCCTTTGTAACATGCAAGTTGTCTGAGTCAGCAGCTTGCCTATAGGTATCAACAAATGCCTGCAACTCCTATGAGATGTCCTCTTGCTTTTTTACTTTCCCAACCACCCCAACAGAAGGAACCCCATGGTTCTCGATCAGTGACTCCAAACCACTCAAACGATTCCTGTAGGAATCTAGAACTTTATTTACATATTTGGCTAGTTTTTCTTGTGCTTAGATCTTAATGCGAAGTTGGTCTTTGTCATTTTGTGTGGTGATTTAATCTTTCTTTGGGAGTACCATCAGTGCCTCTAGATTCTTGGTGGTCCACTCGTGAATGTAATCCAAATCTATGACGACCTCCTTTAGCATGGAAGAAATTTATTTTATGTTAGTTTGTATGTGATTTGGAAATCACTCGTGAGTGATTTCAGTTAATTAAATAATGAATGAAGGTATTACAAACTCATGTGTTGGTGTGTTTCTATGTTATTTTAGGCAACGGATCGATCAGATTGCAAAATACACAGACACTGGAAAATTGAAAATAGTAAGGGAAACACAGTAAGCAAAGACAAGAATGCAACAAATTAATAAGGAGTTCGCCATATTCTCCCAGGCTACGTCTCTGGTCCAAATCTCAGTGGTGGCCTTCTTTTATTGTGTCTTTAAAGCAAAGATTTACAATGAGGAGCTCAACTTGAGTCTCTTGAAACAGAGGATGCTTAGTAGGGGGTTCTTTAATTCCCCAAGCCACTAGAGTGAATAGAATCTTTCCTTACCAAGTCTTGACCTCTATGGTCTTTAATGGGATGAGTCCAATGGTGCCCAATGCCCGACAGATATCCTCACAGGGATGGCTTGAACCTCTCAAGTCTATTTCTGTCTGCTCAATGCTCCCTTAGGTCATCTTGGCTCTCTATTTTCTCCTTCTTGCTTCACTGTCTCTTTCGCCTTTTCGGTCACTGCTTTTCTTCTCTAGTTTTCTCTTATCGTGCTCTCTATTTTGTTCTCTGTCTGTTCATGGCTTAAATCCAATTTGTCCTCGACCGTTTGCTTCCTCTTCCATCCCTTCGAATCACATGCTATTGTTCGCTTGGAGTTCCCTGCCTCTGCGTCATCAGCAACGTCCCACAGGGAAGTGGCCACTTGTCCTCTCATGAACTGTGCCATCTCTTCCTTGAAGGTTTGGTTTTTCAGTTATACTGTGGAATGATTCATCCGCCAACTCAGCAGTCAAATTGGACTTCAAACTTTTGTATGTCACGGCTTAATTCCCCCATCAAATCCGGTTTTCCCATCGGGCGCAATCTCCACCGTCAGATGTGGAGTCCCCATATCCTACGATGTTCGCTCATTTCACGTGGTTGACTTGCTTAACTGTTAGCCCGTGATGAGAGGCAATTTTCTCTCTCATCCACCGGACACACGTCGTGCGATGAATGGAATTGCTCGTTTTCTGCCAAATCTGCTTACTGCCCCAATGTGTCTTCGATATACCGCTGGTTTTGTAGCGCAGGACCCACCTTTCACCTTAGCACTTTCCTTACAGTTTCCCATCTTCTCATGTGACCGAGCACTCGGGGCTTCTCCTTCCCGAGGGGTTTTGCCCAGCTAAGCTCTAATCGCGCATCAAAAATGGCTCCTGTTTCCTGATCCGGGCTCCTAACTGCCAGTTTTGCCTCTTGTGCGGTCTCCATGGGCCTCGGTCAACGTGATTTGACCAAGGTCCTCATTGTTCCTTGCTGGCTGCAAACTGCCACTATCCAGAAGTCTTCCTGATAGCTCTTTGTTCATAAATTCGAAGTCTATCCTGATTTGATATAGTCATGGCACTTGATAATTTTTCATGGATCCAATTTGGATCATGGCCTTCCTACTGAAAAATCTTTTGGACCACCAAAAGTTGGTTTTCAAGCATCAATTAGGTGAGGGTACAATTGTCTCACTTGTCCAATCTCTATCCACTTTGCACTACTTGGCTTTGAACCCTTGAGCCCTACTCTAATGTACTCAACATCTCCTCTGCACGTCGTCCTCATCTTCCTGTCCAGAACTGTGTCTTCCCACAATTCACTAAGATATTCAGGAAACAAGTCATCAATAGAAGGAAATTGATTATGCTCTTCGGGATCCTCAATTAGTGAGGGTTCAAACAATCTCAAGCAATATGCATTTACAACTGAGTAGATGTGCATGTAAACCGGTAGATCAAGGCAAAAAGCATTCTCACCAATCTTCTCAAGTATCTTGAAGGGTCCATACCTAACAGGCTTTAGCCTTTTACCTTCCCCTTGCATCCTGTCCTTGTTGATATACAGCCAAACTTGGTCACAAACTTGGAAACTATGCTCCATCTGATGCTTGTCATGCCTTGGCTTGTATTTGGCTTGGCACTTTTCCAGCTATTCTTGTACTGCCTGGTGGATCTCTTGGATTTTTTCAATTAACCTAGTTTCCCTGTCCACATCACTGTGTCCCTCAACTATAGTGTCTTTACCAAAGACAAAATCCAAAGGAGACCTTGGTGTGAAACCAAAATAGGTCTCAAAAGGAGATATCTGTGTAGAAGAATGTTTTTCTCTGTTGTAAGCATGCTGCACATAACATAAATGTTCATCCCAAAGCTTAGGATGCTTGCTATAATATCCTCTAAGTAACTGGATCACTTTCATGTTGACTACTTCTGTATGGCCATCAGTTTGTGGATGAAAAGCTATGTTTTTCTTCAATTTGGTGTCCATCAATTCCCACAGACTTGGCCAAAACTTCCCCACAAATTGGGTGTCTCGATCAAATACAATGGAAGTGGGTAATCCAAAATGAACCCATACATGTTCAAACAATAGTTTTGCAATTTGTTCAACTGTAATCTGTTTATTACAAGGTATCAAAATACACATTTTGCTGAACCTATCCACAACAACATATAGATAATCATGACCCTTCCTATATTTAGGTAGTCCTCCAACAAAATCCATGGAAACACTTTCCCAAGGGTGAGAAGGAACTGGTAATGGAGTGTACAAGCCTAGTTTTCTATTGCTGGGCTTGCTTTTAGCACACATAGTACACCCTCTTACATATCTAGAAATTGTCTCATTCATTTTTCACCAATAACAAAATCTTTGCAGTTGTGCAACTATTTTACTTACCCCAAAGTAACCAGCTTTTAGAGAAGTGTGTGCTTCTCAAATTATCTTTACTCTTTTAGTTTGTGGAATGCATAACTTCCCACAATGATATAAGAGTTGGTCCTTTACATGATAATCCAATTCTTCTACTTGTTTGCCTTGACTTAAAGTTGCATATTCATCTTTAAAGTCTATATCTTGAGCATATTGTTCAATGTAACTCTCATGTAACACAAAATTATGCTTAAGTATGGTAGATGCATTTATAATGGGTCTAGATAACATGTCTGCAACTTTATTATGTATGCCATTTTTATATCTGATGACTAAATGAAACTATTGTAGAAAAACCATCCATCTATAGTGTCTTGATTGTCGCAACTTAGTTTGGGAGTGTAGATATTGAATTGGTTGATGATCAGTATGTATTTCTGTCTCTTTGCCCATTAAGTAATGTTTCCACTTTTTCACACTTTGTACTAATGCATACAATTCTTTATCATATGTAGGATAGTTAACTACTACAGAATTAAATGTCTCAGAATCATAACATATGGGTTTACCGTGCTATTTCAACATTGCTCCCATGGCATAGTCATTGGCATCTGTTTGGATCTCAAATGGTCTTTGAAGATTAGGCAATGCTAGTACAGGTGTTGTACTAATCTTTTCTTTCAAGTTGTCGAAGGCTTTCTACTATTTGCATCCCCACTGAAACACCTTGTTCAATCCTGTTAAAGCATGTAAGGGAGTTTCAGTTGAGGAAAAGTTAGAAATAAACTTCCTCCAATATTGTGCTGCTCCTAAGAAGCTTCTAACTTCTGTAGCATATTTGGGTTTAGGTCAGTTTATAATGACTGCCACCTTAGAGGGATCTATCTTTAGTTCACCACCCCCTACTATATGACCTAAATAATTCAGAGATGTTTTGTCAAATTCACATTTTGAGAGTTCAACATAAATTTTTCTCTTTTCAAAACATCTAGTGTCTGCTTAACATGCTTTAAGTGTTATTCCCACGTTTTTCTAAATATCATAATGTCATCCAAATACACAATAACAAAATCATCAAGAAAAGGTCTGAGTACATCATTCATAATCTCATGAAAGTAGCAGGAGCCTTAGTTAAGCCAAAAGGCATAACCAGCCACTCATACAATCCCTACTTTGTTTTGAAAGCAGTCTTCCATGCATCTTGTTCTACAACTCTGACCTGATGGTATCTACTATGCAAGTCTAGCTTGGAGAAATAAACAGCTTCTTTCAATTGATCTAAAAGATCATCTATGCAAGGAAGGGGATAACGATTTTTTATTGTTATCTTATTTAGTGCTCAGTAATCAATGCACATTCTCCACGAGCCATATTTCTTCCTCACCAAAATGATTGGTGCCCACATGGTGATGTTCTAGGTCTGATGAACCCCTTCTCGAGCAACTCCTACACCTGCTTCTTGATTTCAGTATTCTCTAAAGTGGATAACCTGTACATTCCAATGTTAGGCAATGGAGCATCTTGCTGCAAAATAATATCATGCACTATTTCCTTATTGGGTGGCAAACCTTTAGGTTCTTGAAACAAGATATAATACTCTGAAACAACCTTTTCTAAATCAACTTGTTTTTCAGCATTATAGCCCTCAAATACATTGGTTTTATCAGGTTTCTTTTCCTTTACAACCATCAGTAAGAATTGTTTGCATGAATTTATCATTCGTTTCATCTACCCTGAGTTTATGAGAGTATAATTATTCTTGAGCTTATGAGCTCTTACAAAGTATTCGATTCCATCTTTAACAAGTAGATACTTGTTCTCAGTTCTATAGAAAATAGCCTTTCTATCATACAAGTAAGGACTTCCTAAAACAATTCCACATATATCCAAAGGAATTATGTCTAACTCAACCTCATCTACAAATGTTGACCCAAAGAAAACTTTAGTTTGCATTGTCTAGTCACTTGTAGTTGTGCTTTATCATTCAACCATCCTAACGGGTATGGTTTCTTGTGAGGTGTAGTTACTAATCCCAACTTCTTTACAATTGCTTCAGAAATCAAATTTACATGTGAGCCACTATTAAACAAAGTATCAATCTTTTGATGTTTGGAAATAACTCGAATATGGAAAATCTCATGCCTTTTTCTCTCATTTTCTTCATCAATAGTAGATTGTGCAGAATTACTAGTAGATGCTTCATAATTCTTACCTCTTATACCTGTGGCTACAATGGTTGTTTCATCTCCTGAGTCTAACCCCAAATATTTCTGAATAGCTGCAGCAGTCTTCTTCTTCTTGCCCTCGAACTTCTTAGGTCTCAGCTCTGGATGCAGAATCCAATAGTGCTCATCATCATGCCCATCCTTTTT
>APFE031190038.1:30136-55418 GCA_000404065.3 Pinus taeda | reverse complement strand
AGTGTACCCTTGCACACTTTTCCCTTTCAACTATCGAAGAGTTTGCCAACTCATCATGGCTTGTTGCATGTAGGCCAATGGATAGAACTGCTTTTTGATTGCAGAAACAAAATCACTCGAGACAAAGATAGTCTTACCATGTATTTTCATGTCAGCTTCGGTCCTACCTTCCCACCAAACCAAGGCAGTGCCTCCAAGGCGTAGGCTCGCCAGCTAAATCTTGCTCTTGTTTGAATCGATATTCTGCACTCTGCAATAAACATCAATTTGTGTAATCCAATTGTCCAACTTTTCAGCATTCAACTCCCCATCATATATAGGTAAATCAAATTTAACATCTATTTTGATCAAATATTCTTTCTTTTTAGGACTATTAGGAGGTGTGAGAAAGCTTTCCTCTTTCCCTTTGCCTTTTGACTGGTCATGGGAATGTGACTCATCTTCTCCTTTGTCTTGTTTGGAGCCTGATGAATCTTCATCCTTATGTTTTCTAAAGTCCCTATACATTACTCCTACCATGGACTTTATGGCTCGGAAACTATCTATGAATTGAGGGTCTGGCCCCATAGAACCTTCCTCTGACATTGTCTTCCGAGGATAGACTCTCCCAATTTCAGGATTAGTTTTTACCAACTCTCCTTCTCCTAATTTGAGCTTTGATCTAGTTAGCATTCAACAGCTAAACCAACACAAGCTTGTCTAACCTGAACAACCTAAAGCTCTGATACCACTTGATCTGGAAATCACTTGTGAGTGGTTACAATTAATTAAATAATGAATGAAGGTATTACAAACTCATGTGCTGGTGTGTGTCTCTATTATTTTAGGCAACGGATCAATCAAATTGAAAAATACATAGACACTAGAAAATGGAAAACAGTAAATGGAAAGCAGTAAGGGAAACACAATAAGCAAAGACAAGAACATAACGCATTAATAGGGAGTTCACCCTATTCTCCAGAGCTACATCTCCAGTCCAGCTCTCAGTGGTGGCCTTCTTTTATTGTGTCTTTAAAGTAGAGATTTACAATGAGGAGCTCAACTTGAGTCTCTTGAAACCGAGGATGCTTAGTAGGGGGTTCTTGGATTCCCCAATCCACTAGAGTGCAAAGACTCTTTCCTTACTAAGACTTGACCTCTCTGGTCTATAATGGGATGAGTCCAATGGTGCTCAATTCCTAACAAATATCCTCACAGGGATGACTTGAACCTTTCAAGCGTGGTTCTATTTGCTCGATGTTGCCTTAGGTCAGCTCGGCTCTTAATTTCTACTTCTTGCTTCCCTGTCTCTTTCACCTTTTCAGTTACTGTTTTTCTTCTCTGGTTTTTTCTTATCGTGCTCTCTATTCTGCTCTCTATCTGTTCATGGCTTAAAGCCAGTTTTTCCTCGACTATTCGCTTCCTCTTCTGTCCCTTCGGATCACCTGTTGTTATTCGCTTGGAGTTCCCTACCTCTACATCATCGCCAACGTCCCACAGGGAAGTGGCCACTTGTCCTCTCACGAACTGCGCTAGCTCTTCCTCGACGGTTCGGTTTTTCAGTTATACTGTGGAATGATTCATCCGCCAACTTAGCAGTCAAATAGGACTTCAAACTTTTGTATTGTCGCAGCTTAATTCCCCTGCCAAATCTAGTTTTCCCATCAGGCACAATCTCTGTCGTCAGATCTTGAGTCCCTAGATCCTACGGTGTTCGCTCATTTTGCGTAGTTGACTTTCTCGACCATTAGCCCATGATGAGAGGTGGTTTTCTCTCTCATCTCCTGGACACGCGTCATAAGATGAATGGAATCAATCGTTTTCTGCCAAATCCGCTTACCACCCCAATGTGCCTCCGATATATCATTGATTTTGGAGCGCAGGACCCGCCTTTTGCCTTAGCGCTTTCCTCACGATTTCCCGGCTTCTCATGCGACTGAGCACTTGGGGCTTATCCTTCTCGAGGGGTTTTGCCCATCGATCGCACATCAGAAATGGCCTCTGTTTCCCGATCCGGGCTTCCTAACTACCAACTCTACCTCTTTCATGGTGTCCATGGGCCTCAGTCAACATGCTTTGACCGAGGTCCTCATCTTTCCTTGCTGGCTGTAAACTACCACTATCTAGACATCTTCCTGATAGTTCTTTGTTCATAAATTCAAAGTCTGTCCTGATTTGATACAGCCATGGCACTTAATAAATTTTCATGGATCCAATTTGGATCAGTATGGCTAGAATGGGGGCCACATTATGATGAAGTTTTGACATCTCCTAATAAACCATCACCATGGCTTCTCCAAGGGTTTCAGTTTCATCTTTGATCGTGGCCTATAACTCCTTCATTCTAGAGTGAATCAAATGGAGTGTTGCATTTTCTTCTTCCATTCTCCTTTTATCTTCTTCTGCTTTTACAACCCTCTTCTCGAATGCATAAATATTGTTTTGGAGTTTCACAATTTTCTTTCTCATCCTACCAACATTCAACTCAGTTGCAATCACAAAATCGATCTCGGCAAAGGCGAACAACCCAAGACTAACTATTGTATCTAGGACAATTTCCTTTTGTGTGGTCATAGATAGAGGCTCTGCAGGGTTCCTGGCATAAAAATTTCTCCTTTCCTGCATGATCTTGAAATTGACTTGATCAAAATTGATTTTGGTCAGGCCAACACTTCATCTTCAGCCTCCTCTGGAATGCGTAGTTCCTTGAGAGGAAGGTGTCCCCGGTGATGGGAGTAGACGGGGTAACATCCAATGGAGATAGCTCAACTTCCTCATTGTATAGTTGTTGTTGTTCGGATTCTTGTTGAGATTTATTGTAGGCCTCTTCCTATTTCTTCTTTAATTTGTCTTCTTCTTCTATGCTCTTTTCTTCCTCTACCCTCCTCCTTTGTTCCTCTTCTAGTTTATTATTTTCTTGTTCCTATTGATCGTTCTTCTTCTTGAGCTCCCCGGCCTACCTTCACATATCCTCTTGCTCCTTTCGTTCTTGGTCCAGCCTCTTTCTCTCTTCTTCTTCTTTGGTTTTCTGTTCTTCTTGCTTTTTTAACCGTTCCTCTTCTATTTGCTTCTTCCTATCTTCTTCTTCAAGTTACTTCCTTTTCTTGAGTTGGTCACTTGAATCCTGTGACCATTTCATTTATTTTTCTCTTTTCCTTTTGATCTCTTGCTTCTTCATTTCCAAGGTCACATTCCTATGTTCTGATGTCTCATCATCTTCCCCTTCATCTTGGTCTCATGGGGGATCTTCCATTTCTTTATCCTTGTGTTTTTTTAGCTTCCATGTTGCTTTTTGCTACTCCTTATTCCTCTTTAGAAAAGTTGATCTCTATTGAAGGCTCACATTTTCCTGGGAATGTTCAGGTCACTCATCATCTCTTTCTTATTTCTCATTGGGGCTTAGTTCTCTAGTAGCATTGTACCAATTTCTAATCGTTTCTTCATGAGAATGCTTGGAATGTGGATACGACCAATTGAAGTTGGACCTTTTGCAGTGAGTCGCTACTACTCTTTCAGAGTCATAGGTGTGGTGGTTCAGAGTCACAAGATGATACCTCTTTACCTCTGTAGCTTCTACCTCCACTTCCTTAAATTTTCCAACTATGTAAGCCCTGATAATGAGATGGAATGCGAGCCAAGGATTCTTCTTTCCTTTTCTTAGTGTCTTTGAAAATCCTTAGGTCATATGTTAGCACACTTCCTGCATGAGTATTATATTCGTGGTGAATCGAGAAAGTGTGTGAGGGGTCTTATAAAAATAAAAATTCTAATGAATGTCCCCTCCCAGATTGGGAACCAATGTGCCACCTTAGTGATAGTATCCATGGCTCTTTTTGACATGCAAGGGGGTTATTCCCCGAAAATCACCTAATATAATAGGATGATAAATGATTCAGAGATGGCTTTGAGCATATCCTTATAGCTAGTGTTTCAGAAAACCTTGTAATGCTGATGTACCTGTTTTGTTGCAGTTGTGGTCCAGTTGTAAGTCCAGTGGTCAAAACAACACCTTGCACAAACTGCATCTAGGAGTTATGAGTCCATATAAAACTTGGATGGTTGGTCTGCCTCAAGCTTCTTAGATGCTATTATATTGATCCTTAATGCATAAAATAAGATGTTGGCCTAGTTGAAAATTGTACCCTCGATGGCAAAAATGTCCATGATGGGGACCCATGTCCCATGGAAGATGTCAATATTTGCCCTGCTATACAAACGTTTCATCATTGCAGCAATAAGTTGATAAACCTTTTTCAGCCCAACTGTCTTGTATATCTGGTCACTACTAAATCGAAACTTGGACAAGTCCTGCCACCACTCCCTAAGAATATCCTTGGTTGAAATTACAAAGCCTGAGAGCCATCAGATATTGAATGCTTCCTCCTTCTTAGGAAACCTATAGTAAGCAGTGATGCTTACTGAGGAGATTGCTACAAACGTTTCACCTGCATGGTCCCTTACTACCCATTGATATGTATCAATGTATGTATTATCTAGTTAATGGTCTCGACACATGGAAAGACTAGGGGATGTGAGGCCACCTTGTGGAGTCTAGACCTCTTGACATTGATATATGTTTGGAAATCTTCCTGGTCTTCAGGGATGTCATGTTTAGAGAACTCTGTGTAGATATTGTACCAGGAGAGCTTGGTATTCTTGTTAATGTTGCAAGCAATGTCTCCATAAATGGGGGTGAAGATGCCTGGTGAACCTCTTGTACACTGCTTTCTAAGATTTTGAGGGAATACCTCACTACTGGAAGTGCCATTTCGTCAACGAAAGAAGAAATCGAGATGCACTCAAGATCAATGTCACATGGCATGTCAAAAAAATAGTATTACAATGAGAGAGATGACATGAATAATAACTCCTAGTGGCAAGCACAAATTGTATACTATAGAATCCTTGACAAATCCCTCGGAGAAGGTGTCCTTAGCAGGTCACAAGGTCGTAGGGATCAGTGGGGTTGCATAGGTCACGAAGATGAGTGTGAAACTTTTTTACTAGCAGGCTAGAAGATAAGTTTAGGTCGCACAGGTTGTAGGTCACATGGGTCGCATGGGTCGCTGTTGTTGATGGGTCACAAGGGTCGCACAGTTGCAAGGGTCGTGAGGTTTGATTCATTGGCCTATCGCGGATTTTATTCATTTGACCTTCTTCTTATGGCAATTTGATGAGGGGAATGAGGCTCATGATAGGCTTTTGGGGACTCCCATGACTAGATCACTTGGTCCTCAGAGAATGCATGTCATTTTTTGATGAGTATGGAGAGATTGACTAATCAAAGTGGCTCTTGAGAGAAAAATCAAGTGGCCAAGGGTTTATGGTAAAACAAGAGGCAGGACTTGGACCCCCTAACATGGAATATGTAGGCTCAGGGTAGAAGAGGTGGCCAAATGGCAAGAGGCAATGATTAACAGGGAAGGGAAAGAGTCACCTACCTGACGAGGTCGCGCGCCTCCTTCAAGGAATTGATTCTCTTTGTCCCTTGTGCCACCAAGAAGAATTTTCCAAATGAGCGGTGAGCCCGACAATTTATAAGTTTTGGTTGCATGTGTAGGGTCATGGGGGTCGCAGCATCACACTAGGTGTGATTTCAAACCTTTTGCGACCTTGCGACCTTGCGACCCTGCAACCTTAGGGGGTCACAGAGTCGAAAAGTCGCACCTCGCAAGGTGCTTGGATAGGCAATGTTGCGACCTTGCAACCTTGTGACCTAGAGAGGTCACATAGTCACAAAGTTTAAATGGTGTGCTAGGTCAGGAAATTTTCCATGTGAATTAGAGACTTGACTTAATCACAAATTCAAGTGGGTCATATGGTCGTGTTTTTTAGGCTCACAAGGGAACTTGTTTTGATGCAACCTGTGACTTAGGAAATATTACAAGCCTTTGAAGGTTTTCAGGACTTAGGCTTGTGCTGAGATGAAAAGGGTTTAGGTCAATTGAAGAGGTTTCAAGAATAGGCAACAGTCACGGGGATGGTACAGGGGCTCCAAAATTTTGAAGGGTTGGGAATTTTGGAGGGTTGTTGTAGCAGCTACAAGACTATCATATATCATAAGTTTTATTGAAAATCTTTTATTAAAAGAATATTATCAATATCATCATAATCTTTCTAGAAATTAATAACAACTATATAACATTATGTTGCTAAATGAACATTAAATTATTATTTTTTGTTAATTGATCTTAGTGGTATGGGGTTAATCCTACCCATTGTCATAAACATATAAAAGTAAAATTAAAGTATATTTAGCAATAATTTTTATTAAAAATGTTATACTGAAAAAATATTATCAATGTCATTATAAGAAAAAACTATATAATATTATGTTACTAAATAAAGTTAGTAAAAGTCGTTGTGACTAGAGGTGCTTTACAATTTAATATAGGGGAGACATTGTAGTGTTAGTAAATGAGTGTAAACATTTTAATGTCAACTCAATAAAAAATTAGGATAGGATATGTTGTAGTGTTCGTAAATGAGTGCAAATATTTAAATGTCAACTCAAAAAAAAATTCATTCAAAGATTATATGCATACATATTAGGTTTAGAATTTCATATGATAATTCTTTACATCATATGGATTAATATAAACAAATAAATGCATACTGAGCTAAATAAATATATTTAGCTACAGTCACTACCTACCATAATTTAAGCAAATCTTTCCACCAAAATAGATAAAAATTTGTATGTAATTAAGCATACTTACCAAAAATTACTACCCACCATTATTTATGCGTTTCTTAACACAAAAATAGATAGAAGTAAATTTTGATGGTCACTTTACTGATAAAATAATAAATATTGATTATGTATTAATTTATATAATTAAAGTGCAAAAAAATGATTCACACTTAGGGGTAAAGTATGTATGCCTTCATAAGCTTAGCAGTGAAATCGTTTCACGAAGGTGAATCCCTTGTCCCACAAATAAGGTGGTCTCATACACCAATTTAGTGTCTCGCTTGAGTGTGACTTTAAAAATTAGATAATGTTAATATTAATAATTAATATATATTAATTAATTATTACATTATGTAATGATTATTTATATATCATACTAGAATTATTTATGATATTATAATAATAGATTTAATATAACCTAAACAAATGTCATCTTATTAAGTTATTTAAGTGAGATAAAATTAATATATGTCTTCGAGATTAAAGCGATGTTTTCATCGTGGAATTCATGAAAACTTCATAGGAATAAATTTCAAAATGATAAAAAAAATGGTGAAGATTATCATCGAAGACTTATTTAAACAATTCTATCTAATCTTCCATTACTGTAAATTGAGAGATGACTGAAACTTTAGGTATTGGAATAATATAAAAAAAAAAATTAATATAATATTGATTTTTAATATTAAAATTTAGTATTTTATTTAATATTAATAGATTATTATATCATTATTAATAAGTTTAATATATTATAGCGTATATAATGCATTAGGATATAGAGATTTAATATAAATAATAATATTAATATTATTACTATATTATATTAGGTGTAGTATTATAATATTATAATGTAATTTTATAATTTCTCAAACAAAATATTATATAATATTTTATTATATTATGTTAAATACTCTATCATATTATATAATATTAAATATTATTAGTATAGAGAAATAGGAAGCAAGGTTTTTTTTACAAAAGGTAAAAGAAGTTGATTTAGAAATCTATCAAAGTCTTAAAATCAAATAAAAAAACAAGATATCAAAAACTATTGAAATTTCACTAAATTAAAAGGATAAAAGTATATTTAAGGTCTTAACTTAAGTTGAGATTCTTTTGACATTAATATTTTTCTTTTTTTACTAAAATATATTCATTGACTTCAGTGTAGATGTTGATTTCTAATTTGATTTGATTGATTGCATTTGATGCATTGATTTCAGTGTAGATGTTAATTTTTAATCATATTTGATTGATCACACTTGATGCATTAATTTTAGTATAAATGTTTATTTCTAATCTTATTTGATTGTTTGCACAAGATGCATTGTTTTCAGTGTAGATGCTAATTTTGGATTTTATGTAGTTAGATGAATGATGTGTATTGCTTTCAAAGTAATTAGATTAATAGTGTGCATTGATTCTAGTGTATGCACAAACTAATTATTAACAACATGCATTGATTTGTGTGTTACAGTAATCATCAGCCTAGATCCATATTAAATAGAAGTGAACAAAAAAGAGGAAATATATGTTTTAATCATTAGCTTAGATCCATCTTAAGTAGGAATGAATAATAAAGAGCAAGTCAACAAATAAAGTCACGAGAAATGACAACTAAGAATGCATTAATTTGAATTTATATGTTAATTTGTGATATAATGTAAATATATGGATGTTGTGAATTATTTCCAAAGTAATTAAATTAATAGTGAGCATTGATTTCAATGTATTCACAAAGTAATTATTGACATCGGGCATTGATCTATGTGTTATAGTTTTCATCAATATAGATCTATATTAAATAAAAATGAACAACAAAGATCCTAGATCCATCTTAATTGTCAGCCTAGATGCATCTTAGATAGAAATGAACAACAAAGAACAAGTTAGAAAAGAAATTCCATTTACTAAGGGGTGTCAACAACAAAGGGAGAAGCAAAGAGCAGATCAACAAAGAAGCCACAACAAATGACAACTAAACAACGAAAATAATAGATGAAAGAAAAAATTCAATAACAAAAAGAATATCAAAGAGCATATCGACAAAGAAGGGCACATCAAATATCAATTGAATAGTGTTCAAAGTAAAGAAACAAGAAAATGCACAATGAAGAGGAAACCGAAAAAATGGTAGAGGGAATGACAATTGAAGAGCATGAATAATAGAGGAAACAAAAATATGAATAACAAATAACATATCGAGAAACAAAACAATATCCAACCAACTCAAGCACAATACAAGATGAAAAAGAAAATTCTATGAAAAAAGATGTTTAAAAGATATCTATGCCCAAGCTCAACCTATAACTCTCATTGATATGAATATTGTATATCAAAAATTTTGCAACAGGATTTATCGATTAGCTCAAGTTTAAATATGTCATTTGTGTGAGGAGTCATATGTTAGAATTTAGGTGTTTAAAAAAATCACAAGCTTATTGTGCATGAGGTAGAAGAGAGGGAACTCATCAAATTAATCGTAGACATATTTATCATATTTAAAATGATTATATTAATCATATGTTAGACAAATTTTGTGTCGTGCACAGTTAAAACTAGCTTAGATCCATCTTAAATTTGGGTCTATCAAGCGTCCAGAAAGATCAAATCTCTCGAGATGTAAACATTTCCTCAAATTTTCACTAAAAAATATGTTTGTACCTCGAGAGATTTTATCCCTCTCGATGCTTGATAAATCCAAAATTAAGATAGACTTATATTCATGTATCAATATATTAAATTGTAGTTTTGATCATTTTTATTTATTATGTAGAAAATCAAAATATTAAAAAAAAATAACAATGTTATGGAAAATATTTATTAACAATATATTTATTATTCATTAAAATTTCTTTATTGAAAATTATGACTTAAGTTTGATTATAATTAAAAATATTTAATAATTTATATATTAATATAATTATTATTTATTAATATTTTATGATAATTATTTTATTTTATAATAATAATAATATAATTTTTAAAGTTTAAGTTTAAAGGATGTTTGTATATAATATGTGATTTTGAATGTAAATTATATATATATGTATTAAGATTTTTTTTAAATTAGTAATTTTAAATGATTTTTTTTAACGAATATTATAAATGGTTTAATGATTTATTTTATAAATATTACAAATGCGTTAATTATAACATATATTAAGAGACTTGAATTTACTTAGGAAACAAATAGTTCCCTAAACCACCAAAGCTAAGATCGTTTCCCCTTTCTTTGGTCGTGTAACCTAGCTATCTCGGTGAAACGAGCTAGCGTGGAGGAACAAGCTTAATAGCAGCACCAGGTCAGGATGCTTATGAGCCCAGCAACTAGGACGAGTGACGTTTGAGAGCTTATCAGGCAAACCTAGCGAGGATCCAGCCGAACCACTTTATAAACACTAGCCTTTCAGAGCTTTCCTCTCTGTGTATTGTTACGCGAACAAAGACCTGGACGAGTCTGAGCACCTAAGGCTAGTTTATGCGCCACTTGATCCTGTGCCATATAGGTGCCGAACCCCGTGAAGCAGCTCCTCTACGTCTGGTGCTTGGAATAGCAGGCTTTAGACTATGAACTTCGGGCAGTGATCCAGCAGCGGATGATGCGATTTGACTAGGCTTTTGACCTTCGTTTGGAAGCTCCGGCATATCTTCATAGATCTATCTCTAGATCATTATGATACAATTTGAATTTATAATTTAGAAAACACATTTTTAATTATTAAACCCATTCAAATTATAAAACATTTTTTATGCTCATAAACATTTTGTTAGTTATAAATTTATAGTTTTAGTTAAAGGACAAACACAACTATTAAACCCATTCAAATTATAAAACACTTTTTTATTGTCATAGATATTTTTTTAATTATAAATTTATATTTTTATTCAAAAGGCAATAGCTCTAGTGGTAGTTAGTGAATTTCATTCCTTTACCTTAGTTTTATTAATGGGGGCATGTTAGTCTGTGTGACAAAAATTTGAACATATTAAACAATAGTGATGAATAATTCCTATAAGCCAAAAACATAAATAGTGACATTCATTAAATCTAATCTTTAATCATAGTCCTCTATCATTATTGATTCACACTATTGAAAAATATTCATATAATTTTATTGTTATTTTTTTTAATTATTTTATAAATTTATTTTTTTATATTTATATTTTTTTAATTAATTGTAACTGAAAATAATCAATATTTTTTAAATTAAATAAAAATAATTTTATTTTTATATTTAATTATTTTTATATTTATAATAAAATATTTTTAAATATTAATATTATATAAATTTACTTTGAATTTAAATAGAAATATATAACAAATACATTAAATTTCCTCGTCTATCTAAATAAATATAAATTTAAGTCATTTAAATCAATGAAAAATTCCGTTGTACCATTACATATATTTCAACTTAGTGGATTTTCAAGTATCCTATGTAGTGCCTTGTATAAGTTGCAAATTGTATGTCATGTAATTGCCATACTTATATTTATATTCCATTGGTATATTATGCTTTGTTCACATGGTAATTATGTTAGATATTTGTTAGTTCCCGCCATCTCGCAATGGCTAGGGATTATAGTATTCGAATATCATGATGCTGTTATTAATTGAGCTGTCTGTGAGCTACTTGTTATCATCAGTTCGTGAATTATAATGAAAGTTTTTAGATACATAATCATTTACTATTTTATTTGGTCTTTTTTTGAGGCTGGGAAGCAAAAACTTAGGTTATCTATATTTGTGTTTTTTTTATCATTGATAGATCAGCTATAGATTAGCTTAATGCTAGGCATTTAATGCTTGGGATTGGAATATTCATGCTTGCCTAATGCTTGGGATGTTCAATTGTCTTATTTTAGACAGATAGGTGGTCTGTGTGGCCTGCATGAAGATGAGCGTGGCGAGATGGCGAGAGGAGAGGAGGGCTACATGAAGATGCACGTCGCCACAATCTCAGGTACATTATGTTGGTACCTGCTACTGTTTGTTGACGATCCCTGGCTACAATCTCAAGTACATTTTAGTGGTACCGCTACTCGTACTTTCCCACTTTGCATATGGGCTTATATCCTATCGGACTAGAAGTTGGTTACACTGCATTCGTTCCAGCTGGGCAGTGGAGAGTTAATAGGCAATAGCAGAGCTCTCATTCTTTCCCCATCGATCATGCCAATAGTTGACTGACTTATCGATCAATTCGTTTTGCTGCAACAACTATGCAACATCTACGGGTACCGAAACTACTACCATTACCTTTCTCTCTGCAACAATATGGATACGAAATTCAAATGTCTCTGCAACAGTTATGGATACTGAATTGTTGTGCAACAACTATGGATACTGAATTGTTGTGGATACTGAATTCAAATGTAAGGATAAAGATAATTACCTTTCTTTGTGACTTCTGTAGCATACTACAGTCGCCTCTTCTTCATTCTTATTATGTGCTTCTGATATGGGCTGTCCTTACTGCTTCCCTTTCCTCTTCTTCATTCTTATTATGTGCTTCTGATGTGCTTCTGATATGGGCTAATGTGCTTCTGATATGGGCTATCGTTGCTCAACGGTAGAAGTGGTAAAGAAATAAAGAAATATGAGTGGTAAAGAAATTCTCTCGAAGATGAGATACAGTGGACATATTCGATTAGGTTTCTACGATGAGATACAATGAACCTACAATGAACAAGGTGAGATAAAACTGGAATGGTTACTAGCTATGGATACAAAAGCAAGGCAGTGGAAGCTAGGCTCACCTCTTGGAAGAAGTTTACTGCCGGTGGTGGATCTGGCTTTGAATGTCATTGGCATTGCTCTTTCTGGTATTGAACTCCACTGCAACTAATCTGTTATTCAAATCCCCAACTCCACTGCAACCAATGTGTTATTCAAATCCCCATTCATGGTAGAGTTAACACCAATCTGTTATTTGAATCCCCATTCATAGCATCCCCGTTCATAGTAGAGTTGAACAGTCCCAAGTATTGCCCATAACTATTCTGACGAAAATCATTTTTCTCATTTGTTACAATGAAAGCCAGGCCATTGCCATTGTTTCTACTCTTGTTTTGTTTATCTTGACATGCTTCTCCAACTTTGTCTAACTCTAAAAATAGTGTTCCAACAAGAGGTTTAGAAACAGTTCAAATGACAAACCCTCTGATGTGAGTAATAGCAGGATCTGAGTCCATTGAGCTACTCAACTATGGATGTTGTGCATTTTGGCATCAAAAAAATTAATACTATATCTTTCACTGCCCCTCGAATGATGGATTCGAGCACTCTTAGCGACAGAGTGCCTTTCACTGCATACATAGAAGAGAGAAAATGCTCTAAAGGGGAGCTCAAATTTCCAGTGTTCTGGTGGGAGTCAAAGACCGCCATGTCTAAACATAAAACCGACCTCAATCCCATGCTAGAAAAACACCAATTTACTTCCCGTGCAATGCCCCAAAAGCTGCAATGCCCCAAAATCTATCTTGGCTTTGAACAGCTCTAACTCCTGTCTGCAAGTATCATTGAAGAAAGGGAACTTGTATGCATGTTCATTTTCATCTCTTCATCTATCCATTGCCTCTATTTTCCCATTTGTTTCATTTACCCATTGTCTCTGTTTTCCCATCCTGCTGGGAAAGGGATCATAGTACCAGTCACATTGTCGTGTGCTTAAGGGATCATAGTACCAGTCACATTGTCGTGTGCTTCTGAATGTGTCATTGTGGGCATGTGTTGGTGTGCTTTTGCATGTGTCAATACGTTCGTGTGCTTCTGAATGTGTCATTGTGGGCATGTGTTGGTGTGCTTTTGCATGTGTCAATATGTTCTTCATTTGGTTAGAATTATGGCATTTGTAATTAAAAGCGAGATGAATAATTTCACAAGTTTGGTTAGAATTATGGCATTTGTAATTAAAAGCGAGATGAATAATTAACTTGTGACTATACAGCTTGATTACAACTTGTTGGTGTTCCTCTAGAGCATCCAAGTCCACAATAGGCTTAGTCAAGATTTTTTTATTCTCTTGCATAGTATTTATATTGTTTCCAATAAGCCGTGTGTGCTTCAGTCTAAAAGTCCTAAGGACAAAATATTTGTAATCTTTTTCATGTTCATTATATTTATGTTGACAACACAAATATTTGTAATCTTTTTCATGTTCATTATATTTATGTTTGACAACAAATTTTCTATCTGAAGCATATATCAATTATGTTGTCAAATGAAATGTATTATAAAGGTATCATTTATGATCTGTTCTATGAGTGTGTATGTCACTGTTCCTTTAACACGATGTTGACATTGCTAAGCACATGGAATTTATGCTAATATTTATAATTCTTGCGGTCATTCATTCCTATGCAACTACAGAAATATCAAGTTCAATTTATTAATTTGCAGAAATATAAATATACTGTAAAGTATTAATGTTCAATATTAATGTTCAATGCACAAAATATACGACATTAAATAATTATTTTCTGAACCGTTCTAGTTGCAAACCTAATTAAAATAGAATTTTTCTTTTTTGGTGGGCAATTTTTTAACTTTACTTCAAATATTCCCAACATCAATTTATTTTTGGTAGGCAACTTTTAATTTCACTTGAAATATTCCCAACATGAACCCTAGAGATAAAGATGGTTAATTATGAGTGTGTCATTCTGAAATCAACCAACTTTAAAACACTTTATTTAGAATGACATTGTTTACAACTCCGTTTTTATCGCCATGAAATCATTTAGTTTCTACAAATTTTGAATTAACAAAGTTTCAAAATCTTTATTTAGAATCACATATTTAGAGACACATGTTCGAGAAGTGCGGAGTTTTTGTCTTTTTCCCTCCCATAAAGTGATTCAGTTGTTACAAATTTCAACATCAAAGGCCATTTTCAGGGTGTTGTAATGCACGTGACCGTAATGGTCTTTGCATCTCCTGCTGCCAAAGTTGATGTGGTGGCGGAGGTGGTATTGGTCTTTGCATCTCCTGCTGCCAAAGTTGATGTGGTGGCGGAGGTGGTGGTATTATAAATTGAGGCTTGTCTGTAATGTTAATTGGACCTTCAATCTGTACCACATCATCTTGTTCATCTGGGCGCTGATCCTGCATATCCCAAGCTACAAGGGGAGGTCCTCGGCTTTGTATGTATGACAAAATTAGTTGATCCATCCTTTCCCTAAACTCACTCGCTAAAATAGTTGATACACTTCGCCTGCACACAAACCAACAATGTACAATTATCTTCACATTCAATAGTGTCCACTTCTGTGTTTTTTTATCCTCCCATTCAACAAATCAATGGGCTTAAAAACATAAAATGCACCATTACAAACCTGCTAAGAAGCTCCCTGATTTCCATGTTGTATTCAGTTGCATCCTCTAGACTTTGAAAATCAATGATTCTATGCACAGTATGAAGATTTTGCCATGTATTTGATACTCCAGCTGAGTGATCTTGCTAGTCTCTGACTAATTCTTGTGAAGAAATTTCTTGCTAATCAATGTCCTATGAAGGACCTCCTTGCCACTCCCCAGTTGCATGTTGTGAAGCATCATCCCTTTCCCATTCCATTTCTATGTCAGAGCCACTTCCTTGCCCGTGCATATCTACACCTTGCAAAATACCATTCCAGTCTATTTGTACTCCTTCAATGTGACCGCTTTGCCAGTCATCATGCCCAACCTCTGTGATATTTTCTTGCCAGTCTTGCCAGTCTTGGGGTCCAGCCTCTATGTTATTTTCTTACCAATCTTGTTCCCTGTCCGCTAATGTATTTTCTTGTGACTCCTTTTCTTCTCCCAGTGATGCATCTGCTTGCAAACCCCCTTCATCCTGCATGACAACTTGCACGTCTGTGCTTGCTACTAAGGAGACATTTTCATTCAGAATTTCATCATTTCCCCTGATATCTCCTACCTGATCTCCTCTGCTTGCAACCATGTCACTTTTTTCTGTACCACTTTCAGACTCATTCTGCATGGTTTCTGTTTCTCTAGAAACAATGGACTCCTGAATTTCAATGCCAAACAAGTTTCCAGAGTCATTGGAATGGTTTACAGGTTGAGCCCCAGTAGCACTGTCTAAATTGAGTCGGAAACTTTCCCTGCTGCTCAAGCAATTATATTTATGAGATCATGCTAGAATGTGTATATAGCATTCCAATATATACAACAAACAAAATGCAAGTACTAAAACACACTGCCTATGCCAATGTTCACAATCTCAGTTTCTTGAACAACTCAGCATGTCCAAAGTGTGAGAGTTTGGCTTGAAGTTAACAAAAACACGGTTAAAAACTTGGCAATAGAAATCATTTAGATAGCGGATTTTTCTTTTCCTTTTGGCATGTATATTTTGACATGGGAAATTTTTTCTATCTACACACAAGTTGGACTCACCAGGCAGTGGATAACCCGTGAGTATTTTCAGGTCTGACTTGCAGCTGGCAAGTTTGACTTGCTAGAAAACTGAGGACTAAATTCACTGAGCTCAGCAGCCAATACTCTGGCTTAGGACTAGATTAACTCAGCTCAGAAACCAACCTAAGCAGATTTTGACTTAGGAGTACTCAGATTACTCTGACAATCATACAAAATATTGAATTGAGCTTAGCTCAGGTAAATCCAACAACAATAAATTGTTTTAACTTTCAAGGGGGCAATTTAGCTTGGCTTAAGTATATACAACAACAGCAAATTACAGAGGTACTAAAACACATTGCCTATTTTCGAATGGTGTTTTATTAGAACAAAATAACTCGGCTCAGACTAAGAAGACCAAATTCCAAATAGCAAAATTATAATATTCCAAAAAAGAAATGGTAACATTGTTCCTTACGGTAAACCAGATACAGTTCTGCGTTGTCTTAGCTAGCTCAACTCCCCCGCCGCTGTTGAGGAGGGCCTCTGTTCTTCAATTATAGCTCTACTGCACAAGAATCTTCTCCTAAGTAAGGCCTGCAAAGAAGAACAAGTAGTATTCTTAGTGATGCTGAAACATATCACTTGTCAGCGTTAACAAGTGAAAAAATAAAAAGCATCAGTTCCTAAACAGAAATATTAAGACCCTTGTGAAAATAACAAAAAAATCTTCCTTCTTTCTGTTTGTCGCAATCCAGCTTTATGACAAAATCACTTTATCTGATATATTATTGAAACTTGAAATCTTCAATAACTTGAGATTGATATTAGATGCACTATCCTCTCAAGTATTCCGGTGTTAACAAAAGCCCTGCAACCGATCCAGTTTCAAATGCATAAAATTGTAATGGTTGTGTTAACGATCTGGCTGGATCAGAACTTTGCATGGCCACAAACTCTCTACAGGAGCACAATTTGACCACCTCTGACCTCAAAGTTTACTAGCTAATAAAACCTCAAAAATCATCCGTCTCAACTTGTCATGAATTGAATGATTCTTTGGGTAATCGTGGTTCTAGATGCGAGTCAAAGCTGGCCACCCAAATGATTTATGAACGGAGGTGTCCGGCTTCAGAAAGGGCTTCGAAGTTCAGTCTATCTCAGAGTTATTAGTTTGATGCAAAGTCCTCCCAGAACTTCGCCTTTGCCCTCGGTTTAACAACACTACCAGCACTAAGCACTATCAACTTGAGAGGCTTCTTAAATTTTCTAACAAAATCCCCAAGGCAGGGACTAGCTACCATGCAGCCTCCCTTGTTTATATATGCCCTTGTTTATATATGTTATTAGTTTTTGTGGCAGCGACTATAGTAATCCGAATTAGTTAGGCATAGGAAACTAAGTTGTGGGAGTGATTTAAACTAAAGTTTCATCTCAAACATGCATTACATTTTTTCACATTTTATCCCATGTTTGAGTTTGAGATTTTATTTGGCCTTTGCCAAGGGGGAGATCTCAAGTTATAAGTTACATTTTTTAATGGAATTGTCTATAATGCGACTTTTTGGAGATTCCGGTGACGGAATCCGGCGGAAGAAATGAGGTTAAATCTTGATTTTTAGCAGTTAAAATGGTTTTTCAACTGCATATTTGGATTCAGCGCTCTGAAAAACCCTTGGGGGAGCCATTGATTGTGCAGAAACTAGCTATCAAACATGAGATTCCAATGAATTGCTGCCAGATTTTGACCGGAAAAATCCGCCGGAAAAGCTTTCAAAAAGTCGCGTTATAGACTACTGCTTTTTTAATAGATTTTGACACATAAATTAATGTTAGTATTCCTTAGTATTAATTTAGTAACATTAAATATTAAATGTTTTCGCTATGCAAGGTCTCAAACTTTCCACCACCCTGTGAATTTTATGACGTCTAGACTTTGTTGTTTTACACCTGGAAACACCTCGCAAGCGCATCTTCACATTTTTGTTATTCAAGTGAAGGCTCCTTCAATATTCCTATCCAATGCCTTTGCATTTCCTTCCTAGCCTTGAACTCTCGGTAGCCTACCAGAGACGTCTGCTCAGTCACTTGTTGGAGGAATAACCGATGTTTCCTTCTCCCCCGTATTTAAGAGAAGATACTCGCATGGTAGAGGATTCCACAAGTTTTCTCGGTTTAGTGTGGTTGAAATGGAACTTCTTTCTTCAAATCCACATGGAAAGTTGAGTTCACCACGTAATGACGGACAAATTAAACCTGTGAATATATAAGGAAAAATTGGTTGGTAAGTAAATTCAAATTTGTTAATTCCAATAATTTCTTTCAATGAATGCAAGAAATAATTGCATATGATAAATGGTTCACATAAGGTTTGAATTACTGTTCAAAATATCAGTTTGTATTTTCCTTTTTTTTTTCTAATTGTAGGTATTTTTTTGAATGAATGCAAGAAATAAAAATGCCAATAAGATAACAAGAAATAACTAACAATTATACATTTTTCGTTGCTTTGCAGGAGATATTAATGATATTACTGTCCTTTAGTGGGATTTTCTTGGTTACATTGTTTAATGGTTGAATGATGAGCACGATAGGCTAGCAACAACAACGCTTTTGATGCCTTTTCCATAAAGAATATTCGAACAATTTTATAGGTATGAAATGCCTTTTTTCTTTTCTGAGTAGTATGCCATTAGCTTTGGGTAAGACCTCCTTGCTAGCGTTGGTAGGAGTCAGTGTCTTTGAGAGCAGTATTTCCATGCCTTTGGATGAAAAGTTCTACACCTTTAGCCGAGGGAAACTTGTTTGCAGTTGCTAATCTTGAATTTGGTAGCTATTAATCATCCCTTATTTGAAGCTCGACTCAAATGAATATGCATCAATGCATAACG
The DNA here is from genome assembly GCA_000404065.3 of Pinus taeda. NCBI lineage: Eukaryota > Viridiplantae > Streptophyta > Pinopsida > Pinales > Pinaceae > Pinus > Pinus taeda. Next base: position 36,487 of record APFE031190038.1, on the reverse strand, counting down.
TATCTCACCTTGTAGTTTAGTTTCAGACCCCCAAGGTTTTCAAGGTTATAAATGCCATATTATGCTAGTAATAACTAGTTTTCCAACCATTTTATTCAAATTGTTCGTTGATTCATTTGTTTTCTACATTACAGTTTATTACATTGAATATTAACTACTACATATAAAAGGAGACAATAGATGGCAGATACTAAGGGAAGTTAATAGTCTACTCATACATGTTGAATTTACTAAGAAGCACTTGTTGCGCAGTATTACTTGTTGTGCCGGTATGGACACAGTTGACACTACCTCAACGAATTGGAAAATTTTAGTACAAGGAACAATGGAGTTGTATACGTATTTAGGTATTGAATCTAAAAAATTAAGTCTAATGATTTTTTTTCCAAAGCCAACAGCTTCACATGATGTATATGGAAGGGTTCAAGCAATTCATACCAGCAAGCAAAAAATGGTTTGTACTATTGAGTTTTCGCGTGGTGTAAATTTTTGCAAATTGTGTAATTAAGTTTTTGCCTACATTTTTATGTTTTTTTTTTTTTCGCAGAAAAGAGACAATGAACTATTCAAATATTCAAATAATGGATTAATGGATCTATCATACCAGTTCCAATTATCCCCAGGCCGCAAGATAATTATCCCTCACTCCCCAACCGCAAGTGATTGATACAACATGATACCAGCAAGCAGAAATTAGTTTGTACCATTGAGTTGTCACTTGTAAATTTCTGCAAAATGTGTGATTAAGTTTTTACCTACATCTTTATGCCTTTTGCAGCAAAGAGACAACGAATTGTTCAAGTAATTCAATTATCCCCAAACTGCAAGATAATTATCCTAAAAAATAAGTGTTCAATTTATTACAGAAAAGGCAAAGATTGGAGGAACTTACATGTCCAAGCCAGGTTGCAAGTTGTTGAGCATGGGAACATTTATGCGAGCTTCCGAGCACGGAGACATTATTGAGCACTAGTATTTACGAGAATTGTATTCATGGTGGCTTTCCAGCTGAGGGTATAAAACAATAAGGAAGTCTCAATAATGGCCACTGGTATTTTCACTCTATTGGGAGTTCCATGGGACAGCAATTGTCGGAGGCATCGAAATGAAGACGACACATGGTTTCTTTTTCTTCACTTTATGCGAGTGCGTTCACAACTAATAACACGTAGTTTCCTTTACAAAAATGTTCACAACTGGAACTAATGCAAAATTTGAAGTCTAGTGGTTTTTGAAAGACTACGTGGTTTTCTACGACGACGTGGCTTTCCACCTTGGGCTCAATTCGATTCACAAAAATCAAAATTGGACCGTCCACATCGTATCAGATTTTAATAGTGTTTTAAGCCGCTAGAATTTTGTTTATGCTTTCATAAAAATGTTGTGTCGTTAAACTCATAGTATTCATATTTTTCTCAAAACTTAAAGTGAAAATCATCTCTTCTTACTCGATAAATTGATTCTACTACTTCAAACTTTATCTCTACGATATCTCTTGAATGAAAATTTATAAAATTAGCCGTTAAAAAAAATGCAGAAGTCATCACATGGCTGACTCTTCTCCAATGTACTTCACAATTTAGCCTTTGGTGTCAACCTTTATAATCTATTTACAATCTATTGACAATTAGACTAAAATATTATTAAAATATATAAGATATTGACTAAATATTATTAAGATATTTTGTTTTTGCTTTTATTAATTCCCATATAGACCACTTCTTTTAATCATTCTAAAAAATGGTTTCTAGATAGGAAACCTAATAACCCAAAAAAGGGATAGAGATAACAACATTGAAATTCATAGCATGAAACCTAATAACCCAAAAATAGGATAGAGACTTGTATATAACAATCCGTTTAAACTCCATGGAATGCCTCCAAGTTGGTGTGCTTTTCTCTTGGTATCAACATTTACATAGGGCTACTCTCTTGGCATCGGTGGCAACAGTCCCTCGAAGGAAGGGACTTCTTGTTCATAAACCATTCTTATTTATATTCATTATAGTGATTTATGAGATATATCTGATTATGTATTCCCATTATTTAATAATAATTAATGTTTAATTTATGTATGATATTTATATTTATTATTGTGTATTATGATTCGTATAATTGTAATTAGTTTATAAATTGAATTAGTTTAAAATGATTGGGATGAATGTATTATTCTTCCTCTACCTAAGTTTAACGTAATTATTAAGAAGATGAGTTGTATTAATGATTTTATATTAAGATATTAGTTATGTTTAATATTTTATTGATATATGATATTTATATTATTATTGTATGTGATGGAATGTATGTTTGTGATTGTATATTGGTTTTTTATTAAGTTGTTGTTGAAATGTATGGTTATTTGTATATAAATGTGTTAGTGAACAATTTTCAATTAATGGTTAATTTTCTTAAAGGGAATATTTTATTTTTATTGGTTACTGTAAATTTATAGCAATAAATGTAGTTTTAATGAAATGCTATTTATAGCAATAATTGTAGTTTTAATGAGAGTTTTTAGGGACCAATAGCATCTCATTTTGTAAGGCAAATAATTGATAGCTTAATCTTTTCTAGATAATTATAATCATAGCTTATGCAAATATTAAGAGTAGTGAGTCTTAGGGTCCCCTCAATTTTAAATCGTATGTCCTTCAAAGATGAAGTCACAAATGAAAATCCTTCCTCTTCAACTTCAAAGCATGTCTCATTCAAGGTTGCAGTCACAAATACAAATCAATCCATTTCATCTTCTTTGACTCCATTTCCTAATATCTCTATTGTACATAAAGTGGAAGATGAATTGTTGATGGACATCACAACACCATAGATCACTCATCTTCATCAAAACTATGAATTATACACTATTATCTATGGATTTAATAGTTATTGGACTCATTCATCATATCTGTACCTATGGGTTCACTCAACTTAGAGAAAGAATTGTGAGATATCTCTTTGTTTTATGTTTTTCTATAGTTCATTTTTTTAATCATGTTTATTATAAGAAAGTTTTAGAGAGGCTTCTCGTATTTGGGAGCTGAAAGACTATTTATAACTCCTTGCTTCTCAAAATTTGATTCGTTCCATATGTCCCTTTCCTTGATGCCAGTTTAGGATCAGTTTCCTAATTTTCCCTCACATTTTTTGCAAATGCTTGGATGGGTAATGTGGCATTGATGGAAGAAGGGGAGGCTAAAATTTATGGATGTTAGAGGGGGATTTTTGGCTTTATGGGTGCTCACAATAGTTTTTGTTTCACTAGTATTTTGAATTTTGTGGTTTTGATTTTCAATGATTTTTCGAGGATGCTTTTGGTGTTTGTGGTTGGTTTTATAGTTGGAAAGATTATTTTGGTGTTGATATATAAGTTTGGGGTTTAATTGTTGTTTTGGGGGTATGATCATTTTTATGACGGATGGTTGTATTGGTTTTTGGCTTAGAGTTTTTTATTTTGTGACTATGATTTTGATTGATTTTAGGGTTTTGTTTGAACTTTTTCCATATTACTATATTTTTTTTAACAATTCTTCTTTTTTTTGGTCTTTTAGTCTATTATTGTCACCTTAAGATGGACGAATTGATAAGTGAAACTCTTTATATAAATTTTACTTTGTCTTTGACTTTGTGGCCATTGCATGTAACTTTATTATGAAATATATTTTTCTCTTGCAAATATTGGAATTCCATGAAATTTAATAATAATAAAAAAGCAAACAAACATTATGGAGAAAAAGGTAAGTGATTCTTTCAAAAGGAAAAAATACTAAATGTTATGAACTTGGTTCTTAAAATATCATAATAAAGCATGATATACCAAGGTACCCAAGTGAAAATGTGGATAAGAACTCTCAAAGTGATAATGGAGATGAGTTTTATAATAATTATTTATAAATTAGATAGCATAACTACATCCATTTAACCCTATCATATTTTCATGTCTAAATAATGAATATATTGACCCCTCTCTCTCCCCTCATGGCACATGTGGCACTCTATTACATTGACCACTATCACATATATCACATATATATTCAATAGCATATATACCTCCATAATGTCATAGCAACATGGTTTTGTGGATATTAGTAGTGGTGTTTTGGCTTCTATTACATTGACCACTATCACATATATATTCAATAGCATATATACCTCCATAAAGTCATAGCAACATGGTTTTGTGGATATTAGTAGTGGTGTTTTGGTTTGTGGATGTTAGCACTGGTTTTGTGGCCCTCATCCTTTGAATTTTGTGACTCCTCTTAAATTATTTATGGGTTTTGTTATCATGGCTTTATCTTTGGCCTTCATTCTTTGTTGTGAGGATGCCTAATTAAATTGAATTCAAATATAGGGCTTCGGTTTATGAATGTCGGTGGTGATGCTTTGGCTCCATGGACATTCACATTAGCTCTATTGTCTCATGACTTCAAATTCACATACATGTGCCTTTATTTATATTATTCATTTTTCTTAGTGCATTGTTTTTTAGTGATGTATCAATGTTGGGTGGAAGGTTGAATTAGACATATGCTGCAATTTTGGTCTCTACAATCTTAAGTAAATCTAGGGTTTAGTTCTACTCTCAAGATTTTGGTTGTTGTTTTTCACTTTTTATCAATATTACTATTTAGTGTTCTTAAGATTTTGGGTGTTATTTTTCACTTTCAATGATTACTAGTATTTAGTGTTCTTTGGATCCATATGGTTCTAGTTGCTAACATATTTTAAAATGCCTTTACTTAATAGTAAGCAAGCCCATTTAAAAAAAAGTTAAAACAATTTGGTTAAAATGATATAAGCCTGATATTTTTTTGTATATATATATATATGTAGATAGCAATAAAGTAGATTTAAAATTGTGTATTTACATGTAAATGTCAATATCAAACTTCTTATTAGAAAATCCAGGTTAACATAACTGTTGCTCATAATGTTAGTGTCATTGTTTTCATGTGAGCTTCCCTCTACAAGCTAAACAATGTACCCTACAAAACTCTCGAGGTCCAATATTGAAAAACAACTCTGATGTCTTGTTAGCACTGCTCTCGCAAGACTCCTCCAAAAGATTACATTTAAATTTACATTTTCCTTGGTGTTAAAATCCATCTATCTTAACATGGCATATGTGTTTCCAGAAATATTTGTTTTACTATCTTCCCTTCTAGTAAACTTAAAAGCACGCAATGGGGGTAGATTTCAAAGTAATCTTAGAAATTCATCCAATCATGATATATCCTACCCTATCCACAATTCAAAAATAACCCTCGTCCTAAATTTTTCAGGTTTCCACAATTCAAAAATAATCCTCGTCCTAAACTTTTCAGGTTTCCATTAGGCAAAGGGTCCTTTTCAAATTGATAGTAAGGCTCGAAGTCTATGTCAATTGGAGACTTAAATTCCAAACCTTATCGATTATTGAATTTCACAGAATACACGAAATATATAATTAACCAAGAATGATATATAATACACGAAATATATAATTAACCACGAATTATATATATATATATATATATATATATCCATTTTACAGGCTTCCATTAATTCTCTGAATGGAATCATCATGAAGAATAATAAATTCTTCTGAAGGGAAATCGTATAAGTAGCTGGCGGCCTGTCATGTCAGATCAGCGATCATGTGCCAAATTCAAAGTACGTGAATTTCTTTGAGAGTATCATTATGAAGAAGTTTCGTCCGGATTTCACACAATGACTGCCTCCCAGATTGCCAAGAGCACTTCGAATGGAGTCCATTTGTGTCATTGCCTTATAATTTGGTCAACAGGAAGAACTCAATATCTCCGTCAGGGGTTTTTTCTATGACAGTTTTATTTCTAAACTGTTCTTCGTTGACTTTGACCGTGTTTAATATTTTTCATATAAAATATAATCAATGAAAATTTATTATTTTTTTTATTACAGAAATGCATTCATAATAAATTGGCTTAATTATTAGACATTTTTGTTTTTTCTGTGCATTTTATTAGTAAAATTTGATGAGTAAAAATTGTCAAGATCTCAATTTTGTGTTATCTGAAATGTAATTTTCAATAAGTAAATGGATTCTGCGTCATCAAGAACCCCCAAGGCACCCATATTTTAAAATTTTGTTAATTAGGCATTGGGGTTTCAAGAATTTTGACCAGATTTTAATTAGGTTTGATTGGAAAATATCATTGAAAAATAAGTTAAAAAGTCTAATATTTAGCTTATTACCATTCATAATTCTCAAAATCATGTTAATTCAAGCATTTCATCTACTAATGATGATGATGGTGGTTAACGTCCACTGAGACCAAACATTGGTCTATTGGACCTAAAGAAACAAATTATTTATTTTGATTTAAGATT
>APFE031190038.1:0-25645 GCA_000404065.3 Pinus taeda | reverse complement strand
AGTTCCAAGAAAGGATCTGGAGCATGTTTAATTGCTATTGATTACTATCTTTTTGGTTTTTGTCTCGAATAAAGGCTTTCCTATTTCTGATTATTGCCCATTTTCCTTCCTTTCTAGCTTCTTTTACCTTTTGAACCTCCTTTCTTAATTCTGTTTGATCTTCTGGAATGAGATCTTCATTTATGAATATTCCCGTTCCTTTTAAACTTGAGGTTTTACTAAGTATGTTGTGTTTATGATCAGTAGAGCTCACCTTTATGCGGATTAGTCTTCCTTTATTCTCGGTTAATTTCCCCAACCTTGTTGCTTCTGTGAGACACTGTTTCAATTTGTAATCTATTATGTAATTCTGTCTGGGCTAAGGCTAAAGTATCCTCATCTACTTCCTCTTTTAAACCGAATATTATAAGGTTCAAGGCCCTTTTGTTACTTTCATGGTCTAATTGTATTAATTTTTTCATTTCATCTTTAATTGGTTTGATATCTAACTTATCTACCACATTATTTAGGGTGAGGCGGCTATTAACTTTTTCTTCTAGTTCTTTAATCATGTCTTTCATTTTAAGACTCTTTAAAGTATCAGCATCTCTTTCCTGGGATGGTTGGTTGGTATCTTGGTTTTGTTTTTCTATAACCTGCAATCTAGTCTCCATTGCCTCCATTTTATTCTCCAGAAGTTCTATTTTATTCTCTATTTGTTTTTGGATCGTGTCTTCAAGAGATGCAAATTTACTTTCCAGCATGGCTTCTAAAACTTTTTGTAGCTTGGCTTCTCTTTCTTCTCTACGTTTCTCTAAAGACTCTATATACTCATAAAGGCCTTGTAGAGTAACTGTGGCTAGGTCTGCCCTTGCTAATCTTTTATAACTGTGGTGAAATATTCATACTTGAAATTATATGAGCAAATATGTATTAGAAAAGGAAAAAGATAAGGAATGTGTGCACCTGATATCAGCAAACCTGATTGCAGATCGCCCGTGCCCACCCCAGCCCGCATACCGAAGAATATATGCGAAGAATATATAAAGTACGTTTTTAACTCTTTCACCGAACCTCAGAACTCTTTCACCAAAGAATATATGCAAAGAATATATGAAGTACGTGTTTAACTTTTTCACCGATCCTCAGAACTCTTTCACCAACGTATATATGGAGTACGTGTTTAACTCTTTCACCGAGCCTCAGAACTTTTTCACCGAAGAATATATAGAGTATGTTTTTAACTCTTTCACCGAGCCTCAGAACTCTTTCACCGAAGAATATATGCGAAGAATATATAAAGTACGTGTTTAACTCTTTCACCGAGCCTCAGAGCTCTTTCATCGAAGAATATATGCAAAGAATATATAGAGTATGTTTTTAACTCTTTCACCGAGCCTCAGAACTCTTTCACCGAAGAATATATGCGAAGAATATATAAAGTATGTTTTTAACTTTTTCACCCAAGTTATTATTGTCATACATAAAGTTATTATTTGTATGTTTATGCAAATCCATTTGATCAATAGGATGGATTTGTTCAATATCAAAAGAAAAAATGGATTTTTTGTAGTCATTTGCAGTCTTAGGAAAAGGAACTTCAGGTTCAAGGAAAGCTATTTGCATTTTTCCTTTCTCAGTATCAAAAGCAAAGAGAAGTCTATGTTGTTTGTTTCCAGAACTGAGAATAGGTTGTAGCTTTCAAAATTTCATTCTTCTTTTTTATTTCCTTGTATCTTGCAAACATATTTGGTTCAGCCTGATCAGGGGCTAATTCCCTTGTTTGAGATGCTTCCAATGGCTCTTGAGAAGCTGAAGATGTTGGTGACCTTATAAAAATTTCTTCATTTCGAGGGAAGGTAGTAGCATAAGGGTCTGTTAAGACTATTGTAGTCTGTGTCTTTTCTTCTTGCAAAGACTCTTCTGTTGGATTAGTTTTATACTTCTTTTTGTATATTTGAAATTCTTTCCCTTGAATTTCTGAGACTAGAGGGGAAACACTTTCCCTTGGTATTTTATCCCACTTTTCCTGTGGCACTAGAGTCTGTGATGTTGTAGAAGAAAGTACCTGTTCCTCTGCTTCCTGCAATGTCTTTTCTTGCCATTCATCTTGATTCATGTACTGCTCAATTTCAGGTCTAGAAGTGTGATGAATTTCTTTTGTTTAAGGAGAAGATTTGTCTGCTTTGTTGTTGTTCTTGCATTACAAATGAAAGGTCCAACCTGAGTTTTGATCTTAAACTGAGATTTCTTTTTGGCTAACACAAAGTGCAGCTCATCCATATTTATCATTTGCCTAATATACTCTAATGCAAAAATCCTTATAGGAACAAACTTAGGCAATTTATATGGATGCAATTCACATCCATATACTCTGATCTCTGTGTAGTTTTGATATAGGTACCAATCACCTGTCTTTGCCTGTTCACTGAGATGTAGAATTCTCTTAATCTCAGGTCCAATTCTAGGTTCAGCATCACTGTTGAGCAGGCAAGAAAACTGATCCATATAATCACTGAATGTGAATTCATTGGTATTCTTCCTTACCAAGGAAGTCCAATGAATCACAGACTGTGGATTTCCCTGTTCATCTAGTTTCTGCAGTGGAAATTGAAATCTATCTAATTGATGAAATAAGAACAAGTAAACCAAGACTGAAGCATGCTTGAAAACTCCTTCGGTAGAAAATTTGAGAAATTGTTCATGAATAACCTTTGCCAAGAATTCACTATAATGAAAAATAACTGAAGGTTTTTCTCCTGCTAAGAACACTGATAGGAAACCTATAATTGCTTCATCAACCCATTGATCGGTTTGATAGCCCAACAAACAGGAAACTAAAGAAATGATTTGTTTTGTCATCTCTGGAAACATTGAGGACAAGTAAGGTGGGTTTGTTCTTGGCAATTGAACATTTTCAGGCAAAAATGTCTCAAAAATTTTTGCTATGTGGGGAAAAGTTAGGCTTTTGTAGAGTTCCATGAGGGAGTCTACGGTGAAAGGGTGCAGAGAGGCTAGATTTGGGATTTGGAGCATCTGACATATGGATTCAGGGGTAATTGTGAATAAGATGTCATTGTTTTGGGCAACAATAGCTCTCTAATTAGATATGTATCTGAAATGGCACCATGAGACAAATTCTAGGAAATGGTGAGTTTGTGAAAAAACGAATTGATGTAGGAAGGAGTCCCACAAACTCAATTCGTCACTAAGATCAACATTTTTTTTGTTTTAACCAATTGTGGAGTTCCTAGAGATCAAACTCACAATTGGTTTTGGAGATTTTGTAATGTTGATCTACTAGAGGCTTGTGATCTAGGTCAAATACAAGGGGAAGCATAGGGTTTTCTACTACAGTTTTAGATTTACCCTTAGAAGACATTCTGAAAAGAAATGGAACAGGAGACTGTAGTTACCCGAGAGCTAGATGGTTGCAATATTTGAGGAAGAAAGTTGTTCAGTTGAATTTCTTGGCCGCAATCGCGGGCTCAGTTGCTTAGTTCGTAGAACAGTATAGAGAAAGGAACAGCTGAATGTGTGTTTTTTATGTTATAACTGAAAGCATTTATCATTTAGAATTATCCATTAATGGAGTCGGTTCATTAAATTCGATAACGATTATATCCTTCAACGGATAATTAACGCTAAATCGTGGTTGAAATAGGAATGGGACACTTGGCGAAGGAGGATTGGTTGTTTAATTCTGGCAGGAGCGAGAATGATAGTTTTTATTTAGGCGGGAATGAGGGAAGGTGGATTTCGAAGGGGCAAGTGAGCCATAAGTGGTTTAGGTAGAGGGGGGTCCGAAATCATTGAGGGAGTGACACGTACATAAAGTTGGATAGAAGGAATTCGTTTTTCGGACCCCCCCCCCCTTGATTAACTGTCGGAGGGGCAAGGGGGTCTGAGGTCGATGAGAGCCGTCGATCTGGGTGGAAAAGATCGTGGCGCTTTAATGTAGCATGGTCGATATCACATACAATAAACAAGTTGCATCAAATAAAAACTTTATTAGAAACTAACTAATCGCAATTATAATTGTGATTTAAACTAATAAACTTCATTAAATTAATATGTAATGTGACATTTAAGCTGGCTCGCATATTTTTTAATTTTTTAAGGGTTTTCATCATTTTTTTTTTAATATATATTTATTTTTTATTGTTGTCATTTTTTTTATATTTGTTTTTTTTAAATACCCTTTTCCTTTTTTTTCTTTTCTTTTTCTATATATATATTCTTTCTTTCTTTTTCATTTTTGACATATAAACGTAAAATGCAGAATAATGTTACAACATCGGCTCCATCTGGGGATTGTGTTTCCATGTGAGATGCAAAGAACATGCAGATCCATGTGCGTTCTTCTTGGGCTATGGAGTCTTTGTTGTGAAAATCACACTTGCCATGAAAAAGTATATAAAACCGGAAATGTACAATGTATTATGGCTGCAATCAACTTCAATACTGAATATAGTGCTTTAGATACTGTCCATTGATAGGCAATGTAAAGTATGCTCCTGACAGGTTCTGCAGAATGAAAGTATTGTTTCCTTTAACCTCTGCAATATCGAACGGCCCCAGCCAGAGATTATCAAATTTACCATGTTTTCCCTTTTCTTCTCTTCAGGGATCCCATTTCAAAACTAAATCTCCTTCTCTAAAATCTCTTTCTCTAGCTTTCCTATCAAACAAAGTTTTCATCTTGTTTTGATATTTACGAAGTTTATACTAAACTTCATCTCTATCTTCATTCAATTCTATAATCTGATTAATTCTCCTAGAAAAATCATCAGGCTCTTCATTTGACTCTTGTAAAAACTTCATGACAAGAAAGGCTAGTTGTGTAGGAAAAATGGCCTCAGTGCCATAGACAAGCTGAAAAGGAGATTTAGCTATTGATCTTTTCGTTGACACTCTGTTGGTACCTTTTTTATTACCTTTACCAAGCTTTTATTAGACGATTCTGCCAGTCCATTCCCTTGAGGGTAGTATGGTGTAGAATGATGCAATAGGATCTGATATTTCTGGCAAAATTCTATCATTTTAACACTACTAAATGCTTGTGCATTATCTGTGACTATCTGCTGAGGCCAACCAGATCTAAATAATATATTTTCCTCAATGAATTTAATGACAATAGTATCTATAACATTTTTTACCGAGACAGCTTCTACCCACTTTGTAAAGTAATTTGTGGCAGTTAAGATCCATCTGCTCTGATTGCTTAATGTTGGATGTATCTCTCCAATGAAATCTAGTCCCCGCTGTAGGAAAGGTGCTTCAATCAAAACCGGAACAAGAGGGAGTTCTGCTAATCCTTGCTTACCAGCAAAAATCTGACATGGAATGCAGTTTCTGACTTTTGCTCCAACCTATGAAAACAACTTTGGCCAATATAAACCTGCTCTTAAGATCTTGTGTGTCGTTGCTCTCCAAGCATAATGACCTCCACATATTCCTTCATGAAACTGATCAATAATACCTTCTGTTTCACTCTCAATCAGGCATAGAAGTAAAATATTTAATGGATCTTTCCAATAAAGGTTAGCATTGATAATGCAATACTTCATAGCCTTTAATTTAAGAGTTCTGCATTGATTTTTGGTAAAATCAAGAGGGTATCCAAAATCACGAAGAAAGTGTACAATATCAGCATACCATTCAGATGACAGGAACTTTTCCTCAATATGAAGTGGAGAAGGAGTTGAGTATGTAGAAGAGGAAGGTTCTTGTGGATTCTCCTCTCCTGATATCTGCATCATAGTGCTTATTCCCAGAACTTTGCAGTTAGATTTAGCCAAGAGCTTAGCTAAACCCTATCCTTTTACCAGCTTAGTAGATTTGATGTCTAGATCAAATTCAAGAATTTTAGCTATCCATCTCCCTCTCCTACCATCTTTATCAGGTCGAGTCAAAATGGTTTTGCCATCATTGTTTGGGACATGGACAATAATAAGGGAATGAAGGACATAAGTTGGAGTCAAAAGTGTACAAATCATGGTAAGGTCTGGTAATTTGTAATTGCAATTGATCCATGATTACTTTGGGCATCAAATTATGAGAGGCCTATGAGTCTAACATACAATTATATAGAAGAAAATCATGAACTTTGAGAGTAAGATAGAAGAGAGGAACGTTCTCATCAATCATGTCAGAACTAGGACCAAAACCACCGAAGGTTTTTCATCCTGTAAACTGATCACATCCCCCTCAACATCTATACTTGAAGATTGGATCCACTTTGATATTTGGTTTTTATGTCCTAGGTTTTCCGAGAGTTCAGAGAATGGAATAGGGATTTTGACTCTCTCTAATTCTTTTTCTACATTGAAAACTGTTGGGATAGTTTTTTCAAAAGTATTATGTTCATTAGGTTGAGTTAATGGTTGAATTACAGTTGTTTGGGTTTCAGCATTTTTTACTGGAGGCTCAGCGATGGTAACATTTTTGGTTGGCCTACCAGGGCCTGGTTTAGGCCTCAAATCATACCTTATGTTTAATTCAGCTATTAGAAACTCTGAGAAGGCTTGATACTTAGAAACCTATGAAGTATCTTGATTTTGAAATAAAGCTTGATCATTCGAAACTGGAATAATAGCATCTAACTGTGATTGATCATCAAAATAATTTATATCATTAGTAACTAATGGTCTAGTTTCTTCAATTTCTTGATCATCAATCATCAACGGTGGTTGAATTTGTTGATCAAGGTAGGGTCTTTGTAAAATTTGGGGTTGAAAAAGTCTTTTATACTGTGTTTGAGGTCCATTAGATGCTTGTTGAATACTTTTAGGTTGTGTTTCTATCTTTGAAATCCTATTTGAAAGATTTCTAAGTAAAGAAGTAAAAAGTACTTCACAGATAGTTATCATCGTCAAAAGAATCTCATTATAACTTAGATTTCCTAGATTCTTCAACAATGGACTATGTCAAAGGAAGAATAGCAGAGCCTCATTCAAATGCATCTGTCGCTGCACAAACAAAGTACAAGAAAGGTGAGGTTAAATCTAAGAAGATTATTGTTGATTCTATTCATAAGCCTTTGGTTTCCTACATTTCTGATTTGGAAACATCTAAGGAGATGTATGAAAAGTTGGTTGGGATATTCAAAGTTAATAATGCAAATCAAATTCCCTTTCTCAAGAAAAGTTGAAAGACATCAAGATGGATAGAGGAGAATCCATCCAATTCTACTTCATGGGGATTACCGAGATCAAGAATGATCTCCTATCTATTGGTGAAGTCACTAGTGACAGGGAGCTCTCTCTTATTGCACTTGGAGGCCTTCCAAGAGATTGGGATGTGTTTAACACTACCATCCTCAACAATGACAGTATTCCGAGATTTGATGAACTATTGGCCCTGCCGAGCATCGTCAACTTGTGGGGGCCCTGATGTTTTTGGTCAAACTCCTGTCCTGACGTATGCATCACTGTGAACACGTTGAGTCAATATATGGTCGAGCCTCATCACATTCATTGGATTGCTGCCAAGAATCTCTTAAGATATCTCCACAGCACAATCCACTATGGATTGAGATACACTGTCGGGAATTTGAGGCTACATGGATATACAAATGTTGACTAGGTTGGCAGTGTTGTGGATCGTAAGAGCACGTATGGGTGTTGCTTCTCTTTGGGGTCTACTTTTATATCTTGGATGAGCAGGAAGCAGAAATCGATTGCGGTCGAATACATTACTGCGAGTATGGCCTGTTGTGAAGCAGTTTGGTTGAGGAAGCTCTTCAGTGAGCTATTTGAGCACATGCTAGATACCACTGTGATTTTTTGCAACAACTACAGTGGGATTTGCCTATCAGAGAATCTTGTGTTCCACGACCACTCCAAGCACATTGATATCAGGTACCACTTTATTGTTGATTTTGGGGTAACATCGGATGTGCTCTAGCTCTAAAATTTTGTGGAGGGGCTAGAATATATAAGATCTCCAAGACCAAAAAATCGTTTGGAGAAATTCCACCCGGATTGTGAGTTATTTAAATAATTAATATTTTTAATGGGTCCCTAAGTCTAAACTTAAGAAAATTAAAATATTAATGGGTATTAATAAAAATATGGGTGAGAAGCTTCTAAGAGGCGAGGACCAAGTCTGTTTTAATCTTAGTCGTTGATTAGGGACTTAATCTCAATCGTTGATTCATCAACAGGAAAAGTATAAGAGGAGGCTTGAGGGTCAGTTGGAGATACACCAAGTGATCAAATCATTTCAATCTTTCTGGAGTGTGGTTTGCTGAGAAAATCGAACTAGTGATCTGAGTTGCAGAGAGAGGGGCAGAAGCAGAGATTTGGATCGGAAAGGAGTTTCAAGCCAAAAAGTACCAGGCAGAGAGGTAGCAGTAGCATCAGAGAGGCAGCACAGAGGCCTACGCAGCCCAGGAAGGGGCTCACGCAGAGCTAATGCAAGCCAAGAGGGTCTCTTGCAATGGCAGTGCAGGATATTTGTCGGAAGTTCGAGATTTTGCCGGAGAAGCTAGGTTATGAGCCGAGAGGGCTAAACAGAAATCTTCCTCCAGCAAAAGGGGTGACGCGGTCTCCTAGAGGCAAGACGTTGGCCCAAGCAGGGATTGCGCTAGGATTTTCGTAGTGCTTGTTGGAGTCAGGCCACTCAGTGGATCAGTTGTGACTTCGAGAATGAGGTAAACCCTCATATATATTTTACTATTTCTTGCTGTCGAGATTTCTCTGGAAGGTTAGCCAGTGTGAGAGGCAACCTGTTGTTCTTAGATTTTGCTTGCTTAATAATACAAACCCTCTATCTGCTACACCGGTTTTCCCACATTGGGTTTTTCTGGGGACGAGTTGTCCAAAAATAATGGTGTCCCTTGTGTGTTTGTCTCATATTTGTTTCAGTTTATAATCTGTATGTCAGTGTAGTCTGCAATAGTGTTTTTCATCACTTTTTATAAATTAAATAACTTGTTGAATGTAATAACAAGTAGGAGATGATAAACCAGTGATTGCAGTAGGATTTATGATGTGTAGATTCAGAAATTTTCACATGGTATTAGAGCAATGCAGATAATAGGACACCGAAGCTATCAGCCGGGAGATCCAACGAAACTACAGTGGAGAAGCAGTTGTCCTGAGTGACAGCATTGTTTCAGAGCCAGAGGCACAACTGGACGAGTGACGCAGAGGCTCACGCAATGCCTACATCAGCATTTCGAGCCTATAGAGGGTGACGCAGCACCCGAGAGGAGCTCACACAGTGACTGCGTCAACTCTCTAGGCCAGCGCAGAGCTTGAGAGGCTCAGGTCAGTCAATGGTCGAGGCAGGAGAAGTAGTGAAATTTCGATCTGTGGTGCTGGTGGGACGTTGTTGCTGTTGGTACAGAACAGTGTTAGAGGAGACAAAGCCGAGGTAGAGGGAGTCACTGCCTTAGCAGATTTCTTACCAAAGAAATCTAGATCCAAGTTGTTGAGTAGCAGCGAAGGAGGATTGGAGAGGAGTGATTCGACATTTGGCGAGAGGATTTCCGTGAAGGAAATCAGGACTCAGAGGGAGTCTAGAGGAGATTTTTCCTTATAGGATTTCTAGTGCCGAAGAAATCCAGATCCGAGTCTTGCTGGAGTAGCAGCGGGAGAGGGAGAAGAGAACCAGTCCTACATTTGGTTGAGCAAAGATGGCAGTCAATGGACTGCGAGATCAGGATAGATTGGATGAAGCATATCATTTTGTCATCTGGAAGGCCAGGATCCTGGTAGTCCTAGACAAGAATCACATCAAGGACTATGCCTTGAAGGTAGTTATTGTTCCAGTCAACGTTGATCTGCCGAAGAAGTACGAGGAGGCCCAGGCGAAGGCTAAATGCATGATTCTATACGGGATCAAAGATCATGTGGTCCCAAACATTGCTAAGAAGGAAACAACAAGGGAGATGTGGGGAGACGTTGACCAACTTGTACCAGGGGACTTCCGTTCAACAGAAGATGCTATTGGAGAATCAGCTGAGACAGTACTAGATGTAGAAGGGAGAAGAGATAGATCCCTTCCTCCTTAGGTTGCAAGGGATTCGAGACCAGCTGACTTCCGTGGGGTCTACACCAGATCCTGAGTTCATGGTCAGGACTGCCCTAAATGCAATCACCGAAGACTAGGAGACATTTGTCCAAAGTATCTTGGGCAGAGCTTCTCTCCCCAGTTGGGAGGAGATGTGGGCAGCTCTTTGATAGAAAGAGATCAGGAGGCTGACCAAGGTAGGAAATAGCGGCAGCGGAGCCCAGGTCAAGAAGGAGGAGGAAGAGGATGCAGCTCCCACATCATCGGGACAGAAAGGGCAGCAAAAGAGGAAGAAAAAGGATATAACCAAAGTCAGGTGCTTCAGGTGTGGGGAACTGGGACATTTCACCACTCAGAGCCCTCGGAAGAAGGGCAAGGAAGAAAAGTCTGACTCGAAGGCTGCTCCAGCAAAAGCTGACAAGGAGGATGATGACAAGGATTGCGCCATGAGTGCTCATGCACCTCTGGAGAAGAGGTGGGGCGACATCGAGTTGTAGTCAAGAGGACTACACAAGGACAGGATCCTTGAGGTGCCCAAACTCTTGGATCACATACGGCTACGGGGGCCCCTAATGACAATAGCAGAATTACGGGAATCAGTTGGTGTGAGGGATGATGACACAACAGTGGCAGAGCTAGAGTGCCAAAGTCTGAAGCAACGCAGTAGAGTGTTGAGCAGTGCGGGAGGCACAGAGCAGATACAACAACAGCGCAGTGGCATCAGAGGGTCAGCACAGATTAGCAGCAAAGGTAGCTTCAGCATCCAGGGACATCTTGACTGACCAGCATGTCAGTTTTTGGGTGACTTTTCCAGTTGCTTACTTCTCAACAACTGAGTTGCAGTGCAGCAGTTAGCAGTAGCAGTGCTATGGGCAGCATGATGCAGCATTTTGAGAGGGAGTTGTAGTATAGATGCAGCAGTGGCAGTGGCAGTGTCAAGGGCAGCAGTACAGGGTGCAGCAGTGCATTGGATGAAGGGCAGCGGACCAAGCATCAGCAGCACAGAGGACTGATGTCATGGATCAGTGTGGTGCTTCTATTGGAAGTATTGCTAGAGCACATTCCTCGCTAAGAGAGAGTGTTAATTTTAGAGTAGCATTGAATGTGCTATAGCTCCGAAATTTTGTGGAGGGGCTAGAATACATAAGATCTCCAAGACACAGAAATCGTTTGGAGAAATTCCACCTGGATTGTGAGTTATTAAAATAGTTGAGATTTTTAATGGGTTTCTAAGTTGAAACTTAGGAAAATAAAAATATTAATGGGTATTAATAAAAATATGGGTGAGAAGCTTCTAAAAGGCAAAGATCAAGTCTGTTTTAATCTTAGCTATTGATTAGGGACTTAATCTCGGCCGTTGATTCATCAACAGGAAAAGTATAAGAGGAGGCTTGAGGGTCAGTTGGAAGTGATCAAATCAGTTCGATCTTTCTGGGGCATGGTTTGTTGAGAAAATCGAACTAGTGATCTAAGTTGTAGTGAGAGGGGCAAAGGCAGAGATTTGGATCGGAAAGGAGTTCCGAGCCAAAGAGTACCAGGCAGAGAGGCAACAGTAGCATCAGAGAGGCAATGCAAAGACCTACGCAACCCAAGGAGGGGCACACGCAGAGCTAACGCAGGCCAAGAGGGTCTCTTGCAATGGCAGTGCAGGATATTTGTCAGAAGTTCGAGATTTTGCCGGAGAAGCTAGGTTCTGAGCCGGGAGGGCTGAACAAAAGTCTTCCTCCAGCAAATCGATCCAGCAGAAGGGGTGACGCAGTCTCCTAGAGCCAAGACGCTGTCCCAAGCAGGGATTGCGCCGGGATTTTTGCAGTTCTTGCCAGAGTCAAGCCACTCAGTGGATCAGTTGTGACTTGGAGAACGAGGTAAACCCTCATATGTATTTCTTGCTACGGAGATTTCTCTGAAAGGTTAGCTGGTGTGAGAGGCAACCTGTTGTACTCAGATTCTGCTTGCTTAATAATACAAACCCTCTATCTGCTGCACCGATTTTCCCGCATTGGGTTTTTCTAGGGACGTGTTGTCCAAAAATAATGGTGTCCCTTGTGTGTTTGTCTCATGTTTGTTTCAATTTATGATTTGTATGTCAATGTAGTCTGCAGTAGTGTTTTTCATCACTATTTATAAATTAAATAACTTGTCGAATGTAATAACAAGTAGGAGATGATAAACCAGTGATTGCAGTAGGATTTTTGATGTGTCGATTCAGAAATTTTCACATTTATCCGAGATATGGTACAACAGAGAGCAGTTAGGCTCCAACATATTAGAACAGATGAGCAGGTTGTTGACATTCTCACGAAGCCTTTGGGGAAGGTCAAATTCTTAACCTTCCAAAAGAGACTTGGAGTCGTTGAACGACCCTCCTATGAGGGTCCCGTATGAGTTGGACATAAAGCTCTGGGAGCTCCAAGGGGCGTAGAGTACTTCTTGGAGCTAGCTATGAGCGACTATAGGGTGAGTGGTTCACCTTCCCCTAGTGGTGCGTTGGATACAAGGTGAGTGGTTCACCTTCCCCTATGTTACCCCATTATGGTTAACATGTGTGTAGGGTGAGTGGTTCACCTTCCCCCACCCGGACACATGCATGTAGGGTGAGTGGTTCAACTTCCCCTACGATTGATATATGCATAGGATGAGTGGTTCACCTTCTCCTATAGCATATAAGCAGGATGAGTGGTTCACCTTCTCTCGCTGATGCCCCAACACACATCCTACTCGTAGAGTCCAAGACTCATGGGAAGTACCTCTCATCTGGCCAATGAGTTGGGAAAAGATGGTTAGGTACCATAGCACTACCGATGGACACATCATGTACTGTCGTACTCCCTATGACTAGGATGCATGGTGTTCAACAACTTGATCTGGGATCAAGGATTGACTTTTGTCAGTGGAGAGTGGTATGATCTTATGACTCACTCTCGATCACTTCTTCTTCATTATTTCTTCATGGTTTAGCAGAGCAGAGCAGAGCAGTGATGGTACAGGATGACAAGTTGGCATGATGATGGATTGGCAGGTGGAATTCTCCCTAGTTGAGAGGGAGTGTTAAAATTGGCAACTAGGGCCAACTTGCATGTTAGGACAGCTCATATGATGGAGATGATTATTGCGTTGGCTTCCTCTTTTCGAGAGGTACAATTTTGATATAAAGATCATCTCATTCTGACAAGCAGAAATGGGATTTTGAATTTATTCATTCTCATGGAAAAATTGTCAAGGTCAGCCTCAGTCAAATGTAGGGTCAAGAAGCCCAATGGATGTGTCTCCTCACCCTCAACGAAGTGTATAAATAGAAGTGACCCTTCTCTCATTTGGACATCACTCATCTCATCACATCATCTTCTCTCTCCTCTCTTGATTGGTTCGTACAACTTGGAGGCTCTCTTCTTTGCACGTGTGGAAGGAAGGCAGATTTTTGGACTGATTTTGGAGGCCGAAAATTTCAGGGATTATGCATGAGTTGACCAACGTTGACTTGGAGTATTTGACCAGTCTTGATTTCTGTTTTGTGGAAATAATTTTGATTTCTGCAGGCCGCATTCTTTGGCACGGATTTCGAGGTGATTGGGGATTGTTTGACTGAGTTGACTGTTGCGTTGACTTTTTGGTTTGGACGCAGAATTACAGCAGACTTTGACTGGATTGATCGAACAGGTTTTGGGTTGACTTTGACTCCCTTGGTAGGCCGCATTCCTCTATTGTTGACCAAGCTGATTGGAGGACGTTGACTTCTGGTTAGGGCTGCATTGACTGTTGATTTGGCAGAACTGTTTTGGGCATATTTTTCTGATATTTGTTCTCTCTCTCTCTGCTGAACTATTGAAGAATAATAAGAAAATTTGATCAAAGGGTTTCCCCACATTGGAGTTTGTCCCTGACATCTACGACATCTTGTGTCCTCTTGTCTTGGCTTGTCTTTTGCATATGTTTTTATGTTCTATCTGTATTTTTTGTCAATGTGCATAAGTTAATGTGATAGCTACTGAAGATAATTGAAAATTGTCATTGGGCTGATAAGAAACATTGAAGTAAATTGTGCTAAAGCATAGAACATACCATTGTTATCTAAAATTAACAGGCAGCAGATTTTTGTCCCTAGAAGGAGTAAGCTACCATGATTATGAAGATGAATGATCTGTGCGATATTGTGAGCCGAGAAATTCAAGTTCCTTCAGATCCAAACCTTGCAGTGAAGCATAAGCTCAAAGATATGAAAGCAAGCTGCATAATTTTGGATGGTGTGAGGGATCACATAATTCCTCGCCTATCTAGAAAGGACACTGGACGACAAATGTGGGTAGCTCTAACCGGTCTTTATCAAGTTCAAATGAAGAAATAAAAATGTTGTTGTGGGAGAAATTAAACAGCATCAAAATGAGCAGATTTGAGACCATGACATCTTACCTCACGAGGATCTAGCGAGTTCGTGATGAACTTGTAGGTATTGGGGAAACTATGAAAGATTTGGATTTGGTGAAAGTTTCTCTGAAGAGGTTAAGCACTGGACCACCTTTGTGGATGGAATCCTCACTAGGCAGCAATTTCTTGATTGGAGTCTGTTGTGGGATGACTTCATCTAGACATGAAAAACATGTATTACATAATTCAAGTGCTAAAATATTAATTATGAAGACCGACAATAGCTACAAAATTCAACACAATAGCTGATTTTGTTGCTGCTCTTATAACTGGACCTATTGCTGTAAATATCTTTCTTACAAGTTTGACAACAGCCAATAGCTTTTTCTTATTTTGTAGTGTTTGGAGATCCTATTTTGGTAAATATTGACTTGCTAAACCTTCTAAATTGAGCTAGACTTTTTCATTCACTCATATGGAAATTGTTTGATTAACCACCTTATTCTTACCTTAAATATTATATCCTATTGGTGGTATTTTGAGTAGTTAAAGAAGTGTCCTTATACTTGATCTCCTCTTGCCTTAGGAACCCTAGAAGTTACTAGGGAAACCTCCCTTGTGTAAGATTCATCCTTCTCTAAAAAGATGGAAGTTGTTGTCTAGGTGACAATCGTAACACTTCCGTGTTCCACTAATCTTAGCACCTTGTGAAAGGCTTTGCACCAAGGTGTTAGCTTTTGTGATAGCATGTCCAATCTAACAGAGACTTCAGAAACTATCCTCATGATTAGTTCATGTCAGTGCTATTTATTTTACATGTACAAATCCATCTAGATCGATTTTAATGCAGCAGCCAACAGACTACATTAGAACATCTTAATGTAATTGAAGAACCCAAAAAATATTTTGTTTTCTGAAAAAAACATATACAATTTTTGCAACTATATAGTCTGCTTATTTCACATAGTTCATCTAATAATTGTAAGCAATGACATACACATATATCTACAGAATTGTTCTAAGAAGTTCATTCCCATATAGAGCTCCAATGCATTCTTATATAAATTTTTGTTGACTACAAATTGGATTCAAATACAATAACCTACCCACTATGGTTGATTGAAACACTCGATGTGTGAGTAACTATTTCATTTTTCATCTTTGAAATTTATTGATAACAAGTACTTAACATCATTGGTATATTTACATCAGCTTTGGCAAAAGACAATTCTAATTATATCAGCTCCCAAAAAGACATTTCAAGACTTACAGTCTCCCCATCTGTGACTGTAACAGACCCGCTAGCTTGTCTACCAATGAGACCTGTCTCCACAAGAATCTGCAATTAAGTATACCAAAATAAATAATTAGACATTTCATCTTTGGATGAAGGAACAAATAAAATGGAGGGGAAGCCTATAAATTTTCTTATTATAAATGTGCAGTGCATGTTGCATAGTTTCATGCATTAGAATTATATATGACTTATAATTGATCTCCTAGTTTATAAACTATAAGGTAAGAATAAAATACAAGAAGAAAATTGGAAGTTGTTGTACAAGTGCAATGATGCTTAAAACTTCGACTTTAAAGAATAAATGTCAGATTTTGGGTTTACCCCAAACGTGTTTTCACCATGTTTGGGTTGCTTCAAGAGAATTGGGGCCATGGTGTATGTTCAGCTCCCAGATGGTACAAGATGGATTGGCACATGGGAAATGGCTCATGATGGATTTGCACAGTGGAGACAGCTTGCTTAGAGATTGCTTGACCTCAACTGGGTGTTGGCTTGCTATTTTTCTCTTAACAGCTTGGTGGACATCCTTCGTGATGGCCACATGGAGAGATTCACTTGCTTCGAGAATGCCCTACATGGAGAGATTCACTTGCTCATGTGCGAGATCTAGGCTCAAACAGTTTTCCATTGCACTTCTTAGTATTTCGTTGAAATATGACTAACATTGGGAAGAATTAGCATATTTTGTATTTACTTTTGAACTAATAGCTAACACATAGACAAGTTGTAGGTTTACAAGCTAACATTTCTTGTTTTCTAGCCTATATACTTGAGGTCCCCTTTCAAATTCTGCTAAGGAGAAAAATTGCTCGGCTTCTAAATTTGAGCCTCTAGTGTGTGTATTTTATGGAGATCTGGCAAAGCTAGCACATAGATATGGGACAATGATTCATTATCTTATTTCCATGGATCCTAGAAATACAATTGTTTATGCAAAATCATGAATTAAATTTACAATGCATCCAAAGCTATAGGAGAAAATTATGGAACCTCAACTTATCATTGCAAAGGGGGATCGAATGGACTGTTGTGGAACCGGAACTACCCGACCAAAGCACACAAGAATATTTGCTTCAACTAATTATGAGAACGTAACAATCGATTGGAAGGGTTTGTGGGAGATATTCCACTTGGAAATCTGTTACAAGAGATGCCACGAATAAAGCCACTTGGGAAGGATGGGAAATAATGGATTCGTGATTTTAGTTGATAAAGGACGGATTTCTACGGACCATATGGACAAATCCATTTTTTCCAAATTCGTTTGAGCAATTATTGGTCAACAAATAGATTGCTATAGCTAGATAAGAATTACAACAACAATTTTTAAAAGAAGGAATGCTTAGAACAGATACACCCACCTTCGTTATTCATTTCAGAAATTTGTTTTAAAAGCTTGGGCTCCAATACAGTTGAGGTAACTCCTTATTTATGTTTTGTCGTTGTTGTTTCAAGCATTTCATGTATAAGAAGAGTCATTCGCATCTGCGAAAATGGATAGAGGACACTTGGAGCAGCAAATCTCTGTTGTTGTCACTACAATAGTTTTCCAACAGTAATATATATAATCAAATGTTATTTTTCTCATGCATGATTGCCCCACAGTGTGCATGGGTTGATTTCATAGCTGGGCACAGAGGCCAAACACTTGGTGGAAGCCCACTTCAAGGTAAGGCATTTGTAAGCCCTTTCTATATACTAAAGATGTATGTTGTAATTTCAATTTTTTTCCATTATCATTCATTAGTGTCAATTTGTTTATTGGTTTTTTATTTGTTTCATTTCCTCTAGAATGCTTCGTTGCGGAAATAGGTTATTTAATTGTAAGCTTAGAACCCACTCATGATTACAGTCTAATAACAGAGCAAAAGATATGTTATCACAGGATTAGATCATTGATGGTATCACTTTGAGAGAAGCCATACATTAAACTTGAAATCGTAAGTTTTAGAAGCTTTTGAATGCATGTGTTTTAATTTTGTGCCAATATATTTTAATTTTCCACAAGTGTGCTTTAAATTTATGCAATGCAAATTTCAATTCATAGTTAGCTTTTTGATCTTTCAACAATAGGGAGTTGTGATCTATAGATACAGGGATTACCTAAATCATGCAAGGGTTTCCATCAGCATGATCAAGTGTTCAAGTATATGGATCATTGCCAAAAGTGATTTGGCTTTGGGTTTATGAAGTGTGGTAATATAATTTCCTTTTTGTAGAAGCATGTTAGAAAAATTGTGGAAGTTAAGAATTTGTAGCCTAGACATATAGTGTGAAAATTCTATCACTGCAGCAACTGATTTATTTTTCCTACTTATTCCACAAGAAGTTATTTATGAAATTACTTCAATAAACATTAAAATAAATACTGTCGCAGATATCACACCGTAATACAGAAACAAACATACGCACAAGCATTAACACATTGACATAGATATTTCGGACAACAGTCCCCAGAAAAACCCACTGTGGGAAAACCGGTGCAGCAAGGGAGGATTTTATTATTCAGCAATTCTTCAGTACAACAGCGTGACAAACTGGCTTACCCACAGAGAGAAATAATTCTCCGGCACTTCTCCCAATCCTAGCAACAACCCGACTAACCTCTATGTGGCTCCCAAACCCTCTGTGTCAGCCCTGCTTGACTGCGTCAGCCCTGGGCCTCTCTGCGACACCCACGCAGGCCCAACTAGTGACTGTGCAGTCTTCTACTACCTCTGCATCTGCCTGAAGAGCCCTGCGTCTACCTCTCTTGCCTTAGCGCTGATCTCTAGTGGTTGATCCCACCTCTCTACTCCGTACTTGCTGCCTCCTCACTGCTCACCAAACCACTGGTTCAATTTCTCAACTAACCCCGCTCCAGAAATTGAACTGACTGGCCTCCCTCAGTGTGTTCTCCAAGTGACCCTCAAGCCTCCTTAAGTCCCTAATCAACGGCTAAGATAAGATCTGGCTTGATCCATGAATTTTGGACCATTCTAACACAGTTTTATATTAATTCACATTAATATTTTATTTTCCCTAAGTTTAGACTTAGGGACTTCATTAAAAATATTAATTATTTTAATATCTCCCAAATTGTTTAGAATCTGCACAAACCCTTTCTGGGTAATGGATATCTCATGTGCCTTAGCCTCTCCACCAATTTTCGTGGCTAGAGCACATCCGATGCTACCCCAAATCAACACTCCCTCTTAGCAAAGACTATGTTCTATTGATACTCCTCACTGAGTATCACCCTGATCATCCGGCATCAATCCCTATGCTGCTGAACATCCTATGCACTGTTGCATCTTGTACTACTGCCCATGGCTCTACTACTGCCACTGCTGCATCTGTACGACAACTCCCTCCGCATCTGTGCTGCTACTGGTCATTTCTCCCAACATTGCATCCGCATTGCAACTCCCTCTGCATCCTTGCTGTTGTCACTCCCATTTCTGCTACTGAAACGAGTTCTTTACCATCCCCATCTTTTCCCTGAAGTAGTCAAACTTTGTCTTTCCAAGGGCCTTGGTGAGGATGTCCGCCACCTGTTCTCCTGTAGGAGTGTAGCTCAACTGTATAGCTCCTCATTGGACACAATCCCTGACAAAGTGACATCGGATATCAATATGCTTCGACCTATCATGAAACACTGGATTCTCTGAGAGCTTGATGCAACTCTGATTATCGCACATGATCTTGGTCGCCTCCATATTCCTTCTAAATAGGTTCACAAGCAGTTTTCTAAGCCATATGTCCTCACACGAAGTTGTGCTTGCTGCCATATATTCTACCTCGGATGAGCTCAAAGCCACAGACTTCTGTTTCCTACTGCACCAGGAGGTCATTCCTGATCCAATGTTGAAACAATACCCAGAGGTACTTTTCCAATCCACTGAACTTCCTGCCCAATCTGCATCAATAAATCCACTCAATCTGATATCCTTACTCCTGGTGTAGAAGAGTCCATAATCGACTGTTCCTTGCAAATACCTGAGAACATGTTTGGTTGTTGCCCATTGTGCCCTCTTCGGTTCCACCATGAGCTGACTGAGGGTGTTGACAGCGTAGCAAATGTCTGGCCTGGTATTGACCAAATACATCCTTGTCTTCTGATGCATCAATCTTCTTCAAGTTGGTGATCATTGGCGTAGCCATAGGTCTACATTCCTCCATCCCGAATCTTTTCAAGATTTTTGTAGCATACCTCCCTTGCCCAAGGAAGATTTCTCCCTTCTGCTGCCAAACTTCCAACCCTAGGAAGTAGTGCATTCGTCCCAAATCCTTCATATCGAATTTTGTGGCTAGATTCTTCTTACAATCCCCAATGAGTCTGGATGATCCTGTCAGAAAGAGATCATCCACATACAATACTAAGATTAGTGGTTCGTTCTCTACAACCAGATAGTAGAGATTCGGATCCGCATCACTCTTGAGTCTTGACAAACCCCATCTTCTGCAAGTAGCCATCTATTCGACCATACCTGCTCTCGGTGCCTATTTTAGCACATACAAAGCTTTCTTCAATCTGCACACATGAGACTTCTTCTCATGAGTTTCAAAGCCCTTTGGTTGTTCAATGTATACTTTCTCTTTTATTACCCCATTCAGAAATGTCGTTTTGACATCCATCTGATGGATCTCCCATCCCATCTGGGGTGCAAGAGATATCACGGTCTTAATAGATGTATACCTGGCTACCGAGGCGAATGTCTCCTCATAGTCAATCCCTTCTTTTTTAGCATACCCCTTAGCCACAAACTTGGCCTTGTATTTCTCAACACTGCCGTCTGCAGCATATTTGATCTTGTAGATCCATCTTGAACCTACCATTGATTTGTCTTGAGGTCTTGGCACCACCTCCCAGACATCGTTTACCCTATGGAGTTGTATTCCTCTACCATCGCATCCGGCCAAACCTGATGTTGAGCTGTCTCCTTGACACTGGCAGGCTCTCCATCTTGAGCTACTAATGACTGATATCTATCTAGTTGTTTTCGCTCCCTCTTACCGTTTCTTGGCGCACCGATGAAGTCCTCTGCATCTCGCAAAATCTGACGAAGTTCCCTGCTAGTTCTTCCTCTGCCAGCAAGTGATTTTGTTCGCTCCTCCTCCTCATCCTGAGAATCTTCCTGTCCTGAGGAAGAATTCTTTACTTTTGTTGGTTGAAGAGGCTTAACCAACGGCTCCTCTTTCGACTGCTCCTCAAAAGGCATCTCGTGAGATCTTCTGAAAGCCTTGTCCTCCATGAACTTTACATCTCGTCGTACTACTACCTTCCTACTCCCTGCAAGATAGATTCCGTATGCCTTAGCGTTCTCGCTATATCCTACTAGATATCCCTTTTCCGCAGTCTGATCCAGCATCTTCCTCTTTTCTTCGGGTATGCGGCAATATGCTGAACTCCCAAATATCCTGAAATGACTGACTTCAGGTGTCTTCCCTGTGAAGACTTTCCTAGAGTAATCTTGTCCACTGCCTGATGAGGAGTCATGTTCTGATCATAGACTGTTGTGTTGCATGCTTCTGCCCACGGGAATTTTGGCATATCCTGATCATACATCATGGCCCTAGTTGCTTCTACAATAGTCCTATTCTTTCTTTCTGCTACCCCATTTTGCTCCGGATTATATGGAGTTGTCCACTCTCTTCTGATGCCCTCCTTAGAGCAAAAATCAATGAAGTCCTTATCGACATATTCTCCACCATTATCTGAGCGCAAAACTTTTATTTTCTTCCCAGTCAGATTCTCCACCAGAGCCTTGAACTCCTTGAATCGACAGAAAACCTCATGGTTGGTTTTCAAAAAATAAATCCAAGTTTTCCTTAAGTGGTCATAAATGAAGGTAAGGAAATACTTGGCACCACTGAGAGCTTTGACAGACATAGGTCCGCAGATATCAGAGTATATCAATCCTAGTACACTCTTGGCCTTGTGTTTGCTCCTAGGAAATGTTGCCTTGGCATAGTTTCCTAGAGCACATACCCTGCATACATCATCTCGTTCCGTACTCAAATCCGGAACTCCTGTTACAGTGCTCCTGAGAATTCTCAGAGCTCCATGGTGCAAGTGACCCATTCTTCTGTGCCATAGTTCATTCAAGTCCTTGTCTCCATGACTGCCTATTAGTGCCATTGGTGATTCTAGTTGCAATCTATACAACCGATTACTTTTGATCTCGATCTGCACTTTCTTTTTCCAGCTTAGTTGTTTGACGTATACCTTCTCCTTGATGAAGTAGACGTCATAGCCCTTGCCTTGTAGTTGCGACATGGAAAGCAAGTCCATCCTCAATCCTGGTACATGCAGCACATTTGTAGCACAGAACCGTTCTCCCGATTCTGTTTGAAAAACTATGGTACCCTTCCCTACTGGAGTACACTTTGTCTTGTTCCCCATGGTGATCTGAAAGTTCATCTTCTCTTCTCGATATTTTGAGAAAAACTCCCTGATTCCTGTCATATGCCACAAAGCTCCACTGTCTATATACCATACTTTTGATGATGCAGCACTAGTCATACACGCCAGTCCTTCTTCCAGCCTAGAAGCCAACATAGAGAAATTGAAATCTCTTCCCTTGTGCAATCTTTTGAAAATCTGTGTGAGTCCCTTAACGTGGATGCCTCTGCATCGTGGTCTCGACCCATAACTGATTTTCTCTTTCTGACTCTGATTACTCGCTCTGATACCATGTGAAAATTTTATCACTACAGCAACTAATTTATTTTTCCTACTTATTCCACAATAAGTTATTTATGAAATTACTTCAATAAACATTAAAATAAATATTGTTGCAGATATCACACCGTAATACATAAACAAACATATGCACAAGCATTAACACATTGACACAGATATTTTGGACAACAGTCCCCGGAAAAACCCAATGTGGGAAAATCGATGCAGCAAGGGAGGATTTTATTATTCAGCGATTCTTCAATACAACAGGGTGCCAAACTGGCTTACCCACAGAGAGAAATAATTCTCCGGCACTTCTCCCAATCCCAGCGTCAGCCTGGCTGACCTCTGCATGGCTCTCAAACCCTCTGCGTCAGCCCCTGCTTGACTGCGTCAACCCTGGGCCTCTCTGCGTCACCCACACAAGCCCGGCTAGTGACTACGCAGTCTTTTGCTGCCTCTGCGTTTGCTTGAAGAGCCCTGTGTCTACCTCTCATGCCTCAGCGTTGATCTCTAGTGGTTGATCCCGCCTCTCTACTCCGTACTTGCTGCCTCCTGACTGCTCACCAGACCACTAGTTCAATTTCTCAGCTAACCCCCCTCCAAAAATTGAACTGACTGGTCTCCCTCAATGTGTTCTCCAAGTGACCCTCAAGCCTCCTCCTGTACTTTTCTCATTGACAAATCAACGACCGAAATTAAGTCCCTAATCAACGGCTAAGATAAGATCTGGCTTGATCCATGACTTTTGGACCATTCTAACACAGTTTTATATTAATTCACATTAATATTTTATTTTCCCTAAGTTTAGGCTTAGGGACTTCACTAAAAATATTAATTATTTAATATCTCCCAAACTGTTTAGAATCTGCCCAAACCCTTTCTAGGTATTGGAGATCTCATGTGCCTTAGGTTCTCCACCAATTTTCGTAGCTAGAGCACATCTGATGCTACCCCAAATGAACATATAGTGCATGACATCTCACAAGGTTAACAATTTAATGATGTTCTAGAAATCTTGTTTCCAACTATATGATTTCCTTGGTAGTTGCTCCTTAGGTCTCCCACTCGTATTAAGACTTTTTCCTTTAGTTGAGAGTTTGAGATGCAACTCGCAATACAAGGATAATGCACGGAAGAATAAATTATTCTCGTTACCCACCACCCCAAAGGTATGGCTTTTCATTGGTATAGTTGAGTAATTTTACTTACTTCTCATGGGCACTTTTGGGCATGAATTGGTGGGGGAGTTCGACAAAAAGTGTGGGTTAGGCTTGTATTCTTGTCTCCACTGCCTGATTTTGTAGTTACCCTTGTATCCTAGTCGAATAGGTTCTCCTTTATTGACCATTTTGCTTTTGGGTCAGCACTACATGGGAAATCCCAATTTTGGTTGCATGGTCCCGTTTCCCGTTACCACCTACATCACTCTAGTTCCACTCATTTTAGCCCCATTCATCTATTTTCCCATCTGGGTCCACATGTGTCCACTGGGTCCACATGGGGTTAGCCTCCGCCTTCCCTTGTCCACAACTTGGATAAAGCTTGGAACAGTACCCCGAAGGTTGATGTAGCTAAAAAGAAGAGAAAAAACATAAATTTGGCCACTCTCAACAAGAAATGTACCACAGAATGCAAAAGATGGCCGGGGCATACAAATTTAGTGCATGGGAAAAAGCCAAACATGAGCTCTACCCCTTATCCATGGCCATCAGCTTGGTTCCTATGGGCCCTAGATGAGCCCCCTCTATCATTAAGGAACCCATGATTGTCCCAGCCGCTGGTGGGCAATGAACTGCCCCACCTTAAGGGGGTATCCACTACTACATATTACACATCATGTTCTCATCCCCTAGAGCCCCGAGCAGTTATGAAGAAAAATCAATAAAAGGCATATGAAGAAGGGTGGAAAAACAAAGGCTGGGGTAACTCATGTACCATGATTTGCTCCCTCCTACACTCACATACCCAAGTGTGGGCTTCCCTTACTATAGCTACCCAAGAACCTTGACATGTGGTCTAGATGATTCCCCTAATCCCCACTCCACTCCATTATTATATCATTTACACCTACCACTTAAAGGATGTATCATGGACATGTCACCCCTTTTAGAGGTTGAAACCACTTAATAGGGTCCTTGGTTAACCCCCTATTGAGCTTGGAGACACTTGTACATGCCAAGGCCCACTATGGAAGGGCATGCCACCATGAAGTGCCCCATTGATCCCATGACTTGTAAGGTTTATTAGTTGAGTATTCTAATGACTCATTGTATTGGAGAGCAAGGGGACGCAGATTAGATCTTATATAGGATTGCAGGTGGGTCTTCATTTAGGGCTTGGTCTCCCTATACAGGTGCTAGCCCTCCAGAGGGACACATTAAAACTTGTAGGGTGAGTGTTGAGAGCCATGGGCCTCCACCATAGCAGATATTACTTCATGGATCCCCAGCACCGATCATTGATTGCTCGTGTTCCACCTTTTGGATGAGGATGATGCACTTGGTTCACCATGCCCAGCCGGCTCCACGCTTGCACCAGACACTTGGAAGATGTTCTAGTGTCTAGAGGATGTCTCTCGCTGTAGAGGGAGGGTTGACATCACCATCCTAGCCCTTATAGATGGTCTACTGGCATTTTCGATCCCTTGGAGACCCATGAGGATGTCCTTCTGCCCCCACACCCACTTGGGAGCACCAGAGGTTCTTGCTTGGAAACGAGGGGCCAACCCCTTGTCCACTATGTTGGGACTCGGGAATCCATTTCTACATCATGGCACCCCTTGGACTTCATTAGGCCTCCTCAAAGGCCCAAAAACTCACTTTATTGATCATTTGGCCCTCTTGAGAGGCTTATTCATGTATTATTGAGCTATTTGGTGGGCTTGTAACCAAACTGTATTATTATTATGCACATTATTTATTTTAGGGGCTCACTTAAGTTAATTTAGCCAAATCGAATTCATTAGAGAGTGTATAAATAGAAGTGGGAGTGTATGAATTTAGGTGAATGGATGAATTTTGATGTTTGGATCTCTTTCATTTTTGTCTTGGAGCTTCACTATTGGCATGTAATGATGATTGGGTATACTCTTTCTTACATGTAAGTACTATTTTAATGTTATTCTTGTTATTTTCTTATGTCACATGCATGTTGTTGGGGATTTTCACTATACTAGGCTGAAATTTACTGTTTTTTTAATGCGAAATTGTGGAAATTTGTTCTTTTATAGCATTGCATCACGTCATGGGCCATGTATGAATGAGTGAATATTCCTAGAGAAACTTATTGGATCATTTGTAAGACGTGTCAAGTCTGGTAAA